>JANJGN010002478.1:0-55000 GCA_026770705.1 Isurus oxyrinchus
TATCCCTCTATCTCTATCCTCTTCTCATCCTCTCTATCATCCCTCTATCTCTATCCCTCTATCTCTATCCCTCTATCCCTCTATCTCTATCCCTCTATCTCTACTCCCTCTATCTCTATCCCTCTATCTCTATCCCTTCTATCTCTATCTCTATCTCTATCCCTCTATCTCTATCCCTCTATCCTCTATCCCTCTATCTCTATCCCTCTATCTCTATCCCTCTATCTCTATCCCTCTATCTCTATCCCTCTATCTCTATCCCTCTATCTCTATCCCTCTATCTCTATCCCTCTATCCTCTATCTCTATCCCTCTATCTCTATCCCTCTATCTCTATCCCTCTATCCTCTATCCCTCTATCCCTCTATCTCTATCCCTCTATCCTCTATCTCTCTATCCTCTATCCTCTATCTCTCTCTATCCCTCTATCCCTCTATCTCTATCTCTATCCCTCTATCTCTATCCCTCTATCTCTATCCCTCTCTCTATCCCTCTATCTCTATCCCTCTATCTCTATCCCTCTATCTCTATCCCTCTATCTCTATCCCTCTATCCCTCTATCCCTCTATCCCTCTATCTCTATCCCTCTATCCCTCTATCCCTCTATCCCTCTATCTCTATCCCTCTATCCTCTATCCCTCTATCCTCCTCTATCCCTCTATCCCTCTATCCCTCTATCCCTCTATCCCTCTATCTCTATCCCTCTATCTCTATCCCTCTATCTCTATCCCTCTATCTCTATCCCTCTATCTCTATCCCTCTATCTCTATCCCTCTATCCCTCTATCCCTCTATCTCTATCCCTCTATCCCTCTATCCCTCTATCTCTATCCCTCTATCTCTATCCCTCTATCTCTATCCTCTCCTCTATCTCTATCCCTCTATCTCTATCCCTCTATCTCTATCCCTCTATCTCTATCCCTCTATCTCTATCCCTCTATCTCTATCCCTCTATCTCTATCCCTCTATCTCTATCCCTCTATCTCTATCCCTCTATCTCTATCCCTCTATCTCTATCCCTCTATCTCTATCCCTCTATCTCTATCCCTCTATCTCTATCCCTCTATCTCTATCCCTCTATCTCTATCCTCTATCCCTATCCCTCTCCCTCTATCTCTATCCCTCTATCTCTATCCCTCCCTATCCCTCTATCTCTATCCCTCTATCCCTATCCCTCTATCCTATCCCTCTATCCCTATCCTCTATCCTATCCCTCTATCCCTATCCCTCTATCCTATCCCTCTATCTCTATCCCTCTATCTCTATCCCTCTATCCTCTATCCCTCTATCTCTATCCCTCTATCTCTATCCCTCTATCTCTATCCCTCTATCTCTATCCCTCTATCCCTCTATCTCTATCCCTCTATCCTATCCCTCTATCTCTATCCCTCTATCCTATCTCTATCTCTATCCCTCTATCTCCTCTATCCTATCTCGATCCCTCTATCTCTATCCCTCTATCTCTATCCCTCTATCCTCTATCTCTATCTCTATCCCTCTATCTCTATCCCTCTATCTCTCCCTATCCCTCTATCCTCTATCCCTCTATCTCTAGCCCTCTATCTCTATCCCCTCTCTCTATCCCTCTATCTCTATCCCTCTATCTCTATCCCTCTATCTCTATCCCTCTATCTCTATCCCTCTATCTCTATCCCTATCTATCTCTCTCTATCTCTATCCCTCTATCTCTATCCCTCTATCTCTCTATCTCTATCCCTCTATCCCTATCCCTCTATCTCTATCCCTCTATCCCTCTATCCCTATCCCTCTATCTCTATCCCTCTATCTCTATCCTCTATCCCTCTATCTCTATCTCTATCCCTCTATCTCTATCCCTCTATCTCTATCCCTCTATCTCTATCCCTATCCCTCTATCTCTATCCCTCTATCTCTATCCCTCTATCTCTATCCCTCTATCTCTATCCCTCTATCTCTATCCCTCTATCTCTATCCCTCTATCTCTATCCCTCTATCTCTATCCCTCTATCTCTCTATCTCTATCCCTCTATCCTATCCCTCTATCCCTATCCCTCTATCTCTATCCCTCTATCTCTATCCCTCTATCTCTATCCCTCTATCTCTATCCCTCTATCTCTATCCTCTATCTCTATCCCTCTATCTCTATCCCTCTATCTCTATCCCTCTATCTCTCTATCTCTATCCCTCTATCCTATCCCTCTATCTCTATCCCTCTATCTCTATCCCTCTATCTCTATCCCTCTATCTCTATCCCTCTATCTCTATCCCTCTATCTCTATCCCTCTATCTCTATCCCTCTATCTCTATCCCTCTACTCTCTATCTCTATCCCTCTATCCCTATCCCTCTATCTCTATCCCTCTATCTCTATCCTCTATCTCTATCCCTCTATCTCTATCCCTCTATCTCTATCCCTCTATCTCTATCCCTCTATCTCTATCCCTCTATCTCTATCCCTCTATCTCTATCCCTCTATCTCTCTATCTCTATCCCTCTATCCCTATCCCTCTATCTCTATCCCTCTATCCCTATCCCTCTATCCCTATCCCTCTATCTCTATCCCTCTATCTCTCTATCTCTATCCCTCTATCCCTATCCTCTATCTCTATCCCTCTATCCCTATCCCTCTATCCCTATCCCTCTATCTCTATCCCTCTATCTCTATCCCTCTATCTCTCTATCTCTATCCCTCTATCCTATCCCTCTATCTCTATCCCTCTATCCCTATCCCTCTATCCCTATCCCTCTATCTCTATCCCTCTATCTCTCTATCCCTATCCCTCTATCTCTATCCCTCTATCTCTATCCCTCTATCTCTATCCCTCTATCTCTATCCCTCTATCCCTCTATCCCTCTATCCCTATCCCTCTATCTCTATCCCTCTATCTCTATCCCTCTATCCCTCTATCCCTCTATCCCAGCTTCTTACCGTTTCTCTCTCTCTCTCTCCAGTCGCTGCGATTCCGGCTCCGAGTGAAAAGGTCGTGCGTGTGACGTCACAGCAGGCGTCCACACGCCCCCTTGTTTAGCCATTTCGTCCTCGCGCATGCCCGTCAGCGCAGTCGTCCCTCTCTCTCTCTCTCTCTCTCTCTCTCCGCCCCATTGAACGTGATGGGCGTAATCGCGCTCCATTGTTTGGAAGGGGACGTCAACTCCCTACATTGTTTTAATTGATGTCATCGAGCATCCCACTCCCACGCACAGGACCACTCTCTATCCCCGCCCCCATTCAACGTGCTGTCGTCATCACGCTCCCTTCATTATGAAGGGACGTCATCGCGCTTTCCAATCAAACGCTCTCACTTCTGTTGAAACGTCACCTCATTTCCTTTCCATCGAAGCTGCCAGACCTGCTGAATTTTTCCAGGTAATTCCGATTTTGTTTTTCACTCGATCTCTCTCTCTCTCCCCGCCCCCCCGCCCACAACATTGAACGTCATGTCGTCACCACGCTCCCCAATCACCTGGACACGTCCTCTCCTCCAAACGTGTAACGTCATGACGTCAGAGCCCTCCTTCTTTGGCCGTGCGCGCTGCCTCGAGCGCCGGCGATGGACGTGCTGACGTCAGCTGGCCACCATGTTCGCCAACCGTCGCCCGTCCGACCCGCGATCGACGATGACGTCAGCGCGCAGAATCTGCGTATAGAGCGAGGCGCGGCACGATGGGCCAAAGGGACTGAACTCTTTTCCGAAGCGCTGAGGAGTGGGCTAGTAGCAGCAGGGAGGGCAGAACGGTCCCTATCCTCACCCTTACCTCCCTGCGTCACTGCCCGATTGATGGGGAGTGGGCTAGTAGGAGCAGGGAGGGGCTGAACGGTCCCTATGTTCACCCTTACCTCCCTGCGTCACTGCCCGATTGATGGGGAGTGGGCTAGTAGCAGCAGGGAGGGCAGAACGGTCCCTATGCTCACCCTTACCTCCCTGTGTCACTGCCCGATTGATGGGGAGTGGGCTAGTAGCAGCAGGGAGGGCAGAACAGTCCCTATGCTCACCCTTACCTCCCACTGTCACTGGTCGATTGATGGGGAGTGGGCTAGTAAGAGCAGGGATGGCAGAACGGTCCCTATGCTCACACTTACCTCCCTGCGTCAATGCCCGATTGATGTGGAGTGGGCTAGTAGCAGCAGGAGGGCAGAATGGTCCCTATGCTCACCCTTACCTCCCTGCGTCACTGCCCGATTGATGGGGGATGGGCTAGTAGGAGCAGGAACGGCAGAACCGTCCCTATGCTCACTCTTTCCTCCCAGTGTCACTGCCCGATTGATGGGGAGTGGGCTAGTAGGAGCAGGGAGGACAGAACGGTCCCTAGCCTCACCCTTACCCCCCTGCATCACTGCCCGATTGATGTGGAGTGGGCTAGTAGCAGCAGGGAGGGCAGAACGTTCCCTATGCTCACCCTTACCTCCCTGCAATACTGCCCGATTGATGGGGAGTGGGCTAGTAGCAGCAGGGAGGGCAGAACGGTCCCTACACTCACCCTTACTTCCCTGCATCACTGTCCGATTGATGAGGTGTGGGCTAGTAGTAGCAGGGAGGGCAGAACGGTCCCTATTCTCACCCTTACCTCCCTGCGTCACTGCCCGATTGATACAGAGTGGGCTAGTAGCCCTGTGCTCATCCTTAAATCTCTGCGTCACTGCCCGATTGATGAGGAGTGGGCTAGTAGGAGCAGGGTGGGCAGAACAGTCCCTATGATCACCCTTACCTCCCTGCGTCAATGCCCGATTGATGGGGAGTGGGCTAGTAGCAGCAGGGAGGGCAGAACAGTCACAATGCTCACCCTTACCTCCCTGTGTCACTGCCCGATTGATGTGGAGTGGGCTAGTAGCAGCAGGGAGGGCAGAACGGTCCCTATGCTCACCCTTACCTCCCTGTGTCAGTGCCCGATTGATGGGAAGTGGGCTAGTAGCAGCAGGGAGGGCAGAACGGTCCCTATCCTCACCCTAACCTCCCTGCGTCACTGCCCGATTGATGGGGAGTGGCCTAGTAGCAGCAGGGTGGGCAGAACGGTCCCTACCCTCACGCTTACCTCCCTGCGTCACTGCGCGATTGATGAGGATTGGGCTAGTAGGAGCAGGGTGGGCAGAACGGTCACTATGCTCACCCTTACCTCCCTGCATCACTCCCCGATTGATGGGGAGTGGGCTAGTAGCAGCAGAGTGGGCAGAACGGTCCCTAGGTTCAACCTTACCTCCCTCCGTCACCGCCCGATTGATGTGGAGTGGGCTAGTAGCAGCAGGGAGGGCAGAACGGTCCCTACCCTCACCCGAACCTCTTTGACTCACTGTGTGATTGATGTGGAGTGGGCTAGTAGCAGCAGGGAGGGCAGAACGGTCCCTATGCTAATCCTTACCTCCCTGTATCACTGCCCGATTGATGGGGAGTGGGTTAGTAGCAGCAGGGAGGGCAGAACGGTCCCTATGCTCACCCTAACCTCACTGAGTCACTGCCCGATTGATGGGGAGTGGGCTAGTAGCAGCAGGGTGGGCAGAACGGTCCCTACCCTCACCCTTACCTCCCTGCGTCACTGCCCGATTGATCAGGAGTGGGCTTGTAGGAGCAGGGTGGGCAGAACGGTCCCTATGCTCACCCTTACCTCCCTGCGTCACTGCCCGATTGATGGGGAGTGGGCTAATAGGAGCAGGGAGGGCAGAACGGTCTCTATGCTCACCCTTACCTCCCTGCGTCACCGCCCGATTGATTGGGATTGGGCTAGTAGGAGCAGGGAGGGCAGAACGGTCCCTACCCTCACCCTTACCTCCCTGTGTCACTGCCCAATTGATTGGGAGTGGGCTAGTAGCAGCAGGGAGGGCAGAACGGTCCCTATGCTCACCCTTACCTCCCTGCGTCATTGCCCGATTGATGGGGAGTGGGCTAGTAGCAGCAGGGAGGGCAGAATGGTCCCTATCCTCACCCTTACCTCCCTGTGTCACTGCCCAATTGATGTGGAGTGGGCTAGTAGCAGCATGGAGGGCAGAACGGTCCCTACCCTCACCCTTACCTCCCTGCGTCAATGCCCGATTGATGGGGAGTGGGCTAGTAGCAGCAGGGAGGGCAGAACGGTCCCTATGCTCACCCTTACCTCCCTGCGTCACTGCCCGATTGATGAGGAGTGGGCTAGTAGTAACAGGGAGGGCAGAACGGTCTCTATCCTCACCCTTACCTCCCTGTGTCACTGCCCGATTGATGGGGAGTGCGCTAGTAGCAGCAGGGAGGGCAGAACGGTCCCTATCCTCACCCTTACCTCCCTGCGTCACTGCCCAATTGATGAGGTGTGGGCTAGTAGCAGCAGGGAGGGCAGAACGGTCCCTATGCTCACCCTTACCTCCCTGCGTCACTGCCCGATTGATGCGGAGTGGGCTAGTAGGAGCAGGGAGGGCAGACCGGTCCCTATCCTCACCCTTACCTCCCTGCGTCACTGCCCGATTGATGGAAGTGGGTTAAGAGGAGCAGGGAGGGCAGAACGGTCCCTACCCTCACCCTAACCTCCCTGCGTCACTGCCTGATTGATGTGGAGTGGGCTAGTAGCAGCAGGGGGGGGACCAACGGTCCCTATGCTCACCCTTAATTCCCTGCATCACTGCCCGATTGATGGGGAGTGGGCTAGTAGGAGCAGGGTGGGCAGAACGGTCCCTAGGTTCAACCTTACCTCCCTCCGTCATTGCCCGATTGATGTGGAGTGGGCTTGTAGCAGCAGGGAGGGCAGAACGGTCCCTACCCTCACCCGAACCTCTCTGACTCACTGTGTGATTGATGTGGAGTGGGCTAGTAGCAGCAGGGAGGGCTGAACGGTCCCTATGCTCACCCTTACCTCCCTGTGTCACTGCCCGATTGATGGGGAGTGGGCTAGTAGCAGCAGGGAGGGCAGAACAGTCCCAATCCTCACCCTTTCCTCCCTGTGTCACTGCCCGATTGATGGGGAGAGGGCTAGTAGCAGCAGGGAGGGCTGAACGGTCCCTATGCTCACCCTTACCTCCCTGTGTCACTGCCCGATTGATGGGGAGTGGGCTAGTAGCAGCAGGGAGGGCAGAACAGTCCCTATCCTCACCCTTTCCTCCCTGTGTCACTGCCCGATTGATGGGGAGTGGGCTAGTAGCAACAGGGAGGGCAGAACGGTCCCTATGCTCACCCTTACCTCCCTGCCTCACTGCCCGATTGATGGGGAGTGGGCCAGTAGCAGCAGGGAGGGCAGAACGGTCCCTATGCTCACCCTTACCTCCCTGCGTCACTGCCCGATTGATGGGGGATGGGCTAGTAGGAGCAGGAACGGCAGAACGGTCCCTATGCTCACCCTTTCCTCCCAGTGTCACTGCCCGATTGATGGGGAGTGGGCTAGTAGGAGCAGGGAGGACAGAACGGTCCCTAGCCTCACCCTTACCCCCCTGCATCACTGCCCGATTGAAGTGGAGTGGGCTAGTAGCAGCAGGGAGGGCAGAACGTTCCCTATGCGCACCCTTACCTCCCTGCATCACTGCCCGATTGATGGGGAGTGGGCTAGTAGCAGCAGGGAGGGCAGAACGGTCCCTACACTCACCCTTACTTCCCTGCATCACTGTCCGATTGATGAGGTGTGGGCTAGTAGTAGCAGGGAGGGCAGAACGGTCCCTATTCTCACCCTTACCTCCCTGCGTCACTGCCCGATTGATGCAGAGTGGGCTAGTAGCAGCAGGGAGTGCAGAACAGTCCCTGTGCTCACCCTTAAATCTCTGCGTCACTGCCCGATTGATGAGGAGTGGGCTAGTAGGAGCAGGGTGGGCGGAACAGTCCCTATGATCACCCTTACCTCCCTGCGTCAATGCCCGATTGATGGGGAGTGGGCTAGTAGCAGCAGGGAGGGCAGAACAGTCACAATGCTCACCCTTACCTCCCTGTGTCACTGCCCGATTGATGTGGAGTGGGCTAGTAGCAGCAGGGAGGGCAGAACGGTCCCTATGCTCACCCTTACCTCCCTGTGTCAGTGCCCGATTGATGGGAAGTGGGCTAGTAGCAGCAGGGAGGGCAGAACGGTCCCTATCCTCACCCTAACCTCCCTGCGTCACTGCCCGATTGATGGGGAGTGGGCTAGTAGCAGCAGGGTGGGCAGAACGGTCCCTACCCTCACGCTTACCACCCTGCGTCACTGCGCGATTGATGAGGATTGGGCTAGTAGGAGCAGGGTGGGCAGAACGGTCACTATGCTCACCCTTACCTCCCTGCATCACTCCCCGATTGATGGGGAGTGGGCTAGTAGCAACAGGGAGGGCAGAACGGTCCCTATGCTCACCCTTACCTCCCTGCCTCACTGCCCGATTGATGGGGAGTGGGCCAGTAGCAGCAGGGAGGGCAGAACGGTCCCTACCCTCACCCGAACCTCTCTGACTCACTGTGTGATTGATGTGGAGTGGGCTAGTAGCAGCAGGGAGGGCTGAACGGTCCCTATGCTCACCCTTACCTCCCTGCGTCATTGCCCGATTGATGGGGAGTGGGCTAGTAGCAGCAGGGAGGGCAGAATGGTCCCTATCCTCACCCTTACCTCCCTGTGTCAATGCCCAATTGATGTGGAGTGGGCTACTAGCAGCATGGAGGGCAGAACGGTCCCTACCCTCACCCTTACCTCCCTGCGTCAATGCCCGATTGATGGGGAGTGGGCTAGTAGCAGCAGGGAGGGCAGAACGGTCACAATGCTCACCCTTACCTCCCTGTGTCACTGCCCGATTGATGTGGAGTGGGCTAGTAGCAGCAGGGAGGGCAGAACGGTCCCTATGCTCACCCTTACCTCCCTGCGTCATTGCCCGATTGATGGGGAGTGGGCTAGTAGCAGCCGGGAGGGCAGAATGGTCCCTATCCTCACCCTTACCTCCCTGTGTCACTGCCCAATTGATGTGGAGTGGGCTAGTAGCAGCATGGAGGGCAGAACGGTCCCTACCCTCACCCTTACCTCCCTGCGTCAATGCCCGATTGATGGGGAGTGGGCTAGTAGCAGCAGGGAGGGCAGAACGGTCCCTATGCTCACCCTTACCTCCCTGCGTCACTGCCCGATTGATGAGGAGTGGGCTAGTAGTAACAGGGAGGGCAGAACGGTCTCTATCCTCACCCTTACCTCCCTGTGTCACTGCCCGATTGATGGGGAGTGCGCTAGTAGCAGCAGGGAGGGCAGAACGGTCCCTATCCTCACCCTTACCTCCCTGCGTCACTGCCCAATTGATGAGGTGTGGGCTAGTAGCAGCAGGGAGGGCAGAACGGTCCCTATGCTCACCCTTACCTCCCTGCGTCACTGCCCGATTGATGCGGAGTGGGCTAGTAGGAGCAGGGAGGGCAGACCGGTCCCTATCCTCACCCTTACCTCCCTGCGTCACTGCCCGATTGATGGAAGTGGGTTAAGAGGAGCAGGGAGGGCAGAACGGTCCCTACCCTCACCCTAACCTCCCTGCGTCACTGCCTGATTGATGTGGAGTGGGCTAGTAGCAGCAGGGGGGGCAGAACGGTCCCTATGCTCACCCTTAATTCCCTGCATCACTGCCCGATTGATGGGGAGTGGGCTAGTAGGAGCAGGGTGGGCAGAACGGTCCCTAGGTTCAACCTTACCTCCCTCCGTCATTGCCCGATTGATGTGGAGTGGGCTTGTAGCAGCAGGGAGGGCAGAACGGTCCCTACCCTCACCCGAACCTCTCTGACTCACTGTGTGATTGATGTGGAGTGGGCTAGTAGCAGCAGGGAGGGCTGAACGGTCCCTATGCTCACCCTTACCTCCCTGTGTCACTGCCCGATTGATGGGGAGTGGGCTAGTAGCAGCAGGGAGGGCAGAACAGTCCCTATCCTCACCCTTTCCTCCCTGTGTCACTGCCCGATTGATGGGGAGTGGGCTAGTAGCAACAGGGAGGGCAGAACGGTCCCTATGCTCACCCTTACCTCCCTGCCTCACTGCCCGATTGATGGGGAGTGGGCCAGTAGCAGCAGGGAGGGCAGAACGGTCCCTATGCTCACCCTTACCTCCCTGCGTCACTGCCCGATGGCTGGAAGTGGGTTAGTAGCAGCAGGGAGGGCAGAACGGTCCCTACCCTCACCCTAATCTCTCTGAATTACTGTGTGAATAAGGGGTGTGGTCTAGTAGGAGCAGGGTGGGGAGAACGACCCCTATGCTCATCCTTACCTCCCTGCATCACTGCCCGATTGATGGGGAGTGGGCTAGTAGGTGCAGGAAGGGCAGAATGGTCCCTACCCTCACCCGAACCTCTCTGACTCACTGTGAGATTGATGAGGAGTGGGCTAGTAGCAGCAGGGAGGGCAGAACGGTCCCTATGCTCACCCTTACCTCCCTGCGTCATTGCCCGATTGATGGGGAGTGGGCTAGTAGCAGCAGGGAGGGCAGAATGGTCCCTATCCTCACCCTTACCTCCCTGTGTCACTGCCCAATTGATGTGGAGTGGGCTAGTAGCAGCATGGAGGGCAGAACGGTCCCTACCCTCACCCTTACCTCCCTGCGTCAATGCCCGATTGATGGGGAGTGGGCTAGTAGCAGCAGGGAGGGCAGAACGGTCCCTATGCTCACCCTTACCTCCCTGCGTCACTGCCCGATTGATGAGGAGTGGGCTAGTAGTAACAGGGAGGGCAGAACAGTCTCTATCCTCACCCTTACCTCCCTGTGTCACTGCCCGATTGATGGGGAGTGCGCTAGTAGCAGCAGGGAGGGCAGAACGGTCCCTATCCTCACCCTTTCCTCCCTGCGTCACTGCCCAATTGATGAGGTGTGGGCTAGTAGCAGCAGGGAGGGCAGAACGGTCCCTATGCTCACCCTTACCTCCCTGCGTCACTGCCCGATTGATGCGGAGTGGGCTAGTAGGAGCAGGGAGGGCAGACCGGTCCCTATCCTCACCCTTACCTCCCTGCGTCACTGCCCGATTGATGGAAGTGGGTTAAGAGGAGCAGGGAGGGCAGAACGGTCCCTACCCTCACCCTAACCTCCCTGCGTCACTGCCTGATTGATGTGGAGTGGGCTAGTAGCAGCGGGGGGGGACCAACGGTCCCTATGCTCACCCTTAATTCCCTGCATCACTGCCCGATTGATGGGGAGTGGGCTAGTAGGAGCAGGGTGGGCAGAACGGTCCCTAGGTTCAACCTTACCTCCCTCCGTCATTGCCCGATTGATGTGGAGTGGGCTTGTAGCAGCAGGGAGGGCAGAACGGTCCCTACCCTCACCCGAATCTCTCTGACTCACTGTGTGATTGATGTGGAGTGGGCTAGTAGCAGCAGGGAGGGCTGAACGGTCCCTATGCTCACCCTTACCTCCCTGTGTCACTGCCCGATTGATGGGGAGTGGGCTAGTAGCAGCAGGGAGGGCAGAACAGTCCCTATCCTCACCCTTTCCTCCCTGTGTCACTGCCCGATTGATGGGGAGTGGGCTAGTAGCAACAGGGAGGGCAGAACGGTCCCTATGCTCACCCTTACCTCCCTGCCTCACTGCCCGATTGATGGGGAGTGGGCCAGTAGCAGCAGGGAGGGCAGAACGGTCCCTATGCTCACCCTTACCTCCCTTCGTCACTGCCCGATGGATGGGGATTGGGCTAGTAGGTGCATGGAGGGCAGAACGGTCCCTATGCTCACCCTTACCTCCCTGCGTCACTGCCCGATTGATGGAAGTGGGTTAAGAGGAGCAGGGAGGGCAGAACGGTCCCTACCCTCACCCTAACCTCTCTGACTCACTGTGTGATTGATGAAGAGTGGGCTAGTAGCAGCAGGGAGGGCTGAACCGTCCCTATGCTCACCCTTACCTCCCTGTGTCACTGCCCGATTGATGTGGAGTGGGCTAGTAGCAGCATGGAGGGCAGAACGGTCCCTACCCTCACCCTTACCTCCCTGCGTCAATGCCCGATTGATGGGGAGTGGCTAGTTGCAGCAGGGAGGGCAGAACGGTCCCTATCCTCACCCTTACCTCCCTGTGTCACTGCCCGATTGATGGGGAGTGGCTAGTAGCTGCAGGGAGGGCAGAACGGTGCCTACCCTCTCCCTTACCTTCCAGCGTCACTGCCCGATTGATGGGGAGTGCGCTAGTAGCAGCAGGGAGGGCAGAACGGTCCCTATCCTCACCCTTACCTCCCTGCGTCACTGCCCAATTGATGAGGTGTGGGCTAGTAGCATCAGGGAGGGCAGAACGGTCCCTATGCTCACGCTTACCTCCCTGCGTCACTGCCCGATTGATGCGGAGTGGGCTAGTAGGAGCAGGGAGGGCAGACCGGTCCCTATCCTCACCCTTACCTCCCTTCGTCACTGCCCGATGGATGGGGATTGGGCTAGTAGGTGCATGGAGGGCAGAACGGTCCCTCTGCTCACCCTTACCTCCCTGCGTCACTGCCCGATTGATGGAAGTGGGTTAAGAGGAGCAGGGAGGTCAGAACGGTCCCTACCCTCACCCTAACCTCTCTGACTCACTGTGTGATTGATGAGGAGTGGGCTAGTAGCAGCAGGGAGGGCTGAACGGTCCCTATGCTCACCCTTACCTCCCTGTGTCACTGCCCGATTGATGGGGAGTGGGCTAGTAGCAGCAGGGAGGGCAGAACAGTCCCTATCCTCACCCTTTCCTCCCTGTGTCACTGCCCGATTGATGGGGAGTGGGCTAGTAGCAACAGGGAGGGCAGAACGGTCCCTATGCTCACCCTAACCTCCCTGCATCACTGCCCGATTGATGGGGAGAGGGCCAGTAGCAGCAGGGAGGGCAGAACGGTCCCTATGCTCACCCTTACCTCCCTGCGTCACTGCCCGATTGATGGGGAGTGGGCTAGTAGCAGCAGAGAGGGCAGAACGGTCCCTATGCTCACCCTTACCTCCCTTTGTCACTGCCCGATTGATGGGGAGTGGGCTAGTAGCAGCAGGGAGGGCAGAATGGTCCCTATGCTCACCCTAACCTCCCTGCGTCACTGCCTGATTGATGAAGAGTGGGCCAGTAGGAGCAGGGAGGGCAGAACGGTCCCTATGCTCACCCTTACCTCCCTGCGTCACTGCCCGATGGATGGAAGTGGGTTAGTAGCAGCAGGGAGGGCAGAACGGTCCCTACCCTCACCCTAATCTCTCTGAATTACTGTGTGAATAAGGGGTGTGGTCTAATAGGAGCAGGGTGGGGAGAACGGCCCCTATGCTCATCCTTACCTCCCTGCATCACTGCCCGATTGATGGGGAGTGGGCTAGTAGGTGCAGGAAGGGCAGAATGGTCCCTACCCTCACCCGAACCTCTCTGACTCGCTGTGTGATTGATGAGGAGTGGGCTAGTAGCAGCAGGGAGTGCAGAACGGTCCCTATGCTCACCCTTACCTCCCTGCGTCACTGCCCGATTGATGTGGAGTGGGCTAGTAGCAGCAGGGAGGGCAGAACGGTTACTACCCTCACCCGAACCTCTCTGACTCACTGTGTGATTGATGTGGAGTGGGCTAGTAGCAGCAGGGAGGGCAGAACGGTCCCTATGCTCACCCTTACCTCTCGGATTCACTGTATGATTGATGAGGTGTGGGCTGGTAGGAGCAGGGAGGGCAGAACGGTCCCTATGCTCATCATTACCTCCCTGCGTCACTGCCCGATTGTTGGGGAGTGGGCTAGTAGGAGCAGGGAGGGAAGAATGGTCCCTATGATCACCCTTTCCTCCCTGCATCACTGCCCGATTGATGTGGAGTGGGCTAGTAGCTGCAGGGAGGGCAGAACGGTCCCTACCCTCACCCTAACCTCTCTGACTCACTGTGTGATTGATGAGGAGTGGTCTAGTAGGAGCAGGGAGGGCAGAACGGTCCCTATGCTCACCCTTACCTCCCTGCGTCACTGCCCGATTGATGGCGAGTGGGCTAGCAGGAGCAGGGAGGGCAGAACAGTCCCTATGTTCACCCTTACCTCCCTGTGTCACTGCCCGATTGATGGGGAGTGGGCTAGTAAGAGCAGGGATGGCAGAACGGTCCCTATGCTCACACTTACCTCCCTGTGTCCCTGCCCGATTGATTGGGAGTGGGCTAGTAGCAGCAGGGAGGGCAGAACGGTCCCTATGCTCACCCTTACCTCTCGGACTCACTGTATGATTGATGAGGTGTGGGCTGGTAGGAGCAGGGAGGGCAGAACGGTCCCTATGCTCATCATTACCTCCCTGCGTCACTGCCCGATTGTTGGGGAGTGGGCTAGTAGGAGCAGGGAGGGAAGAATGGTCCCTATGATCACCCTTTCCTCCCTGCATCACTGCCCGATTGATGTGGAGTGGGCTTGTAGCAGCAGGGAGGGCAGAACGGTCCCTACCCTCACCCGAACCTCTCTGACTCACTGTGTGATTGATGTGGAGTGGGCTAGTAGCAGCAGGGAGGGCTGAACGGTCCCTATGCTCACCCTTACCTCCCTGTGTCACTGCCCGATTGATGGGGAGTGGGCTAGTAGCAGCAGGGAGGGCAGAACAGTCCCTATCCTCACCCTTTCCTCCCTGTGTCACTGCCCGATTGATGGGGAGTGGGCTAGTAGCAACAGGGAGGGCAGAACGGTCCCTATGCTCACCCTTACCTCCCTGCCTCACTGCCCGATTGATGGGGAGTGGGCCAGTAGCAGCAGGGAGGGCAGAACGGTCCCTATGCTCACCCTTACCTCCCTGCGTCACTGCCCGATGGCTGGAAGTGGGTTAGTAGCAGCAGGGAGGGCAGAACGGTCCCTACCCTCACCCTAATCTCTCTGAATTACTGTGTGAATAAGGGGTGTGGTCTAGTAGGAGCAGGGTGGGGAGAACGACCCCTATGCTCATCCTTACCTCCCTGCATCACTGCCCGATTGATGGGGAGTGGGCTAGTAGGTGCAGGAAGGGCAGAATGGTCCCTACCCTCACCCGAACCTCTCTGACTCACTGTGAGATTGATGAGGAGTGGGCTAGTAGCAGCAGGGAGGGCAGAACGGTCCCTATGCTCACCCTTACCTCCCTGCGTCATTGCCCGATTGATGGGGAGTGGGCTAGTAGCAGCAGGGAGGGCAGAATGGTCCCTATCCTCACCCTTACCTCCCTGTGTCACTGCCCAATTGATGTGGAGTGGGCTAGTAGCAGCATGGAGGGCAGAACGGTCCCTACCCTCACCCTTACCTCCCTGCGTCAATGCCCGATTGATGGGGAGTGGGCTAGTAGCAGCAGGGAGGGCAGAACGGTCCCTATGCTCACCCTTACCTCCCTGCGTCACTGCCCGATTGATGAGGAGTGGGCTAGTAGTAACAGGGAGGGCAGAACAGTCTCTATCCTCACCCTTACCTCCCTGTGTCACTGCCCGATTGATGGGGAGTGCGCTAGTAGCAGCAGGGAGGGCAGAACGGTCCCTATCCTCACCCTTTCCTCCCTGCGTCACTGCCCAATTGATGAGGTGTGGGCTAGTAGCAGCAGGGAGGGCAGAACGGTCCCTATGCTCACCCTTACCTCCCTGCGTCACTGCCCGATTGATGCGGAGTGGGCTAGTAGGAGCAGGGAGGGCAGACCGGTCCCTATCCTCACCCTTACCTCCCTGCGTCACTGCCCGATTGATGGAAGTGGGTTAAGAGGAGCAGGGAGGGCAGAACGGTCCCTACCCTCACCCTAACCTCCCTGCGTCACTGCCTGATTGATGTGGAGTGGGCTAGTAGCAGCGGGGGGGGACCAACGGTCCCTATGCTCACCCTTAATTCCCTGCATCACTGCCCGATTGATGGGGAGTGGGCTAGTAGGAGCAGGGTGGGCAGAACGGTCCCTAGGTTCAACCTTACCTCCCTCCGTCATTGCCCGATTGATGTGGAGTGGGCTTGTAGCAGCAGGGAGGGCAGAACGGTCCCTACCCTCACCCGAATCTCTCTGACTCACTGTGTGATTGATGTGGAGTGGGCTAGTAGCAGCAGGGAGGGCTGAACGGTCCCTATGCTCACCCTTACCTCCCTGTGTCACTGCCCGATTGATGGGGAGTGGGCTAGTAGCAGCAGGGAGGGCAGAACAGTCCCTATCCTCACCCTTTCCTCCCTGTGTCACTGCCCGATTGATGGGGAGTGGGCTAGTAGCAACAGGGAGGGCAGAACGGTCCCTATGCTCACCCTTACCTCCCTGCCTCACTGCCCGATTGATGGGGAGTGGGCCAGTAGCAGCAGGGAGGGCAGAACGGTCCCTATGCTCACCCTTACCTCCCTTCGTCACTGCCCGATGGATGGGGATTGGGCTAGTAGGTGCATGGAGGGCAGAACGGTCCCTATGCTCACCCTTACCTCCCTGCGTCACTGCCCGATTGATGGAAGTGGGTTAAGAGGAGCAGGGAGGGCAGAACGGTCCCTACCCTCACCCTAACCTCTCTGACTCACTGTGTGATTGATGAAGAGTGGGCTAGTAGCAGCAGGGAGGGCTGAACCGTCCCTATGCTCACCCTTACCTCCCTGTGTCACTGCCCGATTGATGTGGAGTGGGCTAGTAGCAGCATGGAGGGCAGAACGGTCCCTACCCTCACCCTTACCTCCCTGCGTCAATGCCCGATTGATGGGGAGTGGCTAGTTGCAGCAGGGAGGGCAGAACGGTCCCTATCCTCACCCTTACCTCCCTGTGTCACTGCCCGATTGATGGGGAGTGGCTAGTAGCTGCAGGGAGGGCAGAACGGTCCCTACCCTCTCCCTTACCTTCCAGCGTCACTGCCCGATTGATGGGGAGTGCGCTAGTAGCAGCAGGGAGGGCAGAACGGTCCCTATCCTCACCCTTACCTCCCTGCGTCACTGCCCAATTGATGAGGTGTGGGCTAGTAGCATCAGGGAGGGCAGAACGGTCCCTATGCTCACGCTTACCTCCCTGCGTCACTGCCCGATTGATGCGGAGTGGGCTAGTAGGAGCAGGGAGGGCAGACCGGTCCCTATCCTCACCCTTACCTCCCTTCGTCACTGCCCGATGGATGGGGATTGGGCTAGTAGGTGCATGGAGGGCAGAACGGTCCCTCTGCTCACCCTTACCTCCCTGCGTCACTGCCCGATTGATGGAAGTGGGTTAAGAGGAGCAGGGAGGTCAGAACGGTCCCTACCCTCACCCTAACCTCTCTGACTCACTGTGTGATTGATGAGGAGTGGGCTAGTAGCAGCAGGGAGGGCTGAACGGTCCCTATGCTCACCCTTACCTCCCTGTGTCACTGCCCGATTGATGGGGAGTGGGCTAGTAGCAGCAGGGAGGGCAGAACAGTCCCTATCCTCACCCTTTCCTCCCTGTGTCACTGCCCGATTGATGGGGAGTGGGCTAGTAGCAACAGGGAGGGCAGAACGGTCCCTATGCTCACCCTAACCTCCCTGCATCACTGCCCGATTGATGGGGAGAGGGCCAGTAGCAGCAGGGAGGGCAGAACGGTCCCTATGCTCACCCTTACCTCCCTGCGTCACTGCCCGATTGATGGGGAGTGGGCTAGTAGCAGCAGAGAGGGCAGAACGGTCCCTATGCTCACCCTTACCTCCCTTTGTCACTGCCCGATTGATGGGGAGTGGGCTAGTAGCAGCAGGGAGGGCAGAATGGTCCCTATGCTCACCCTAACCTCCCTGCGTCACTGCCTGATTGATGAAGAGTGGGCCAGTAGGAGCAGGGAGGGCAGAACGGTCCCTATGCTCACCCTTACCTCCCTGCGTCACTGCCCGATGGATGGAAGTGGGTTAGTAGCAGCAGGGAGGGCAGAACGGTCCCTACCCTCACCCTAATCTCTCTGAATTACTGTGTGAATAAGGGGTGTGGTCTAATAGGAGCAGGGTGGGGAGAACGGCCCCTATGCTCATCCTTACCTCCCTGCATCACTGCCCGATTGATGGGGAGTGGGCTAGTAGGTGCAGGAAGGGCAGAATGGTCCCTACCCTCACCCGAACCTCTCTGACTCGCTGTGTGATTGATGAGGAGTGGGCTAGTAGCAGCAGGGAGTGCAGAACGGTCCCTATGCTCACCCTTACCTCCCTGCGTCACTGCCCGATTGATGTGGAGTGGGCTAGTAGCAGCAGGGAGGGCAGAACGGTTACTACCCTCACCCGAACCTCTCTGACTCACTGTGTGATTGATGTGGAGTGGGCTAGTAGCAGCAGGGAGGGCAGAACGGTCCCTATGCTCACCCTTACCTCTCGGACTCACTGTATGATTGATGAGGTGTGGGCTGGTAGGAGCAGGGAGGGCAGAACGGTCCCTATGCTCATCATTACCTCCCTGCGTCACTGCCCGATTGTTGGGGAGTGGGCTAGTAGGAGCAGGGAGGGAAGAATGGTCCCTATGATCACCCTTTCCTCCCTGCATCACTGCCCGATTGATGTGGAGTGGGCTAGTAGCTGCAGGGAGGGCAGAACGGTCCCTACCCTCACCCTAACCTCTCTGACTCACTGTGTGATTGATGAGGAGTGGTCTAGTAGGAGCAGGGAGGGCAGAACGGTCCCTATGCTCACCCTTACCTCCCTGCGTCACTGCCCGATTGATGGCGAGTGGGCTAGCAGGAGCAGGGAGGGCAGAACAGTCCCTATGTTCACCCTTACCTCCCTGTGTCACTGCCCGATTGATGGGGAGTGGGCTAGTAAGAGCAGGGATGGCAGAACGGTCCCTATGCTCACACTTACCTCCCTGTGTCCCTGCCCGATTGATTGGGAGTGGGCTAGTAGCAGCAGGGAGGGCAGAACGGTCCCTATGCTCACCCTTACCTCTTGGACTCACTGTATGATTGATGAGGTGTGGGCTGGTAGGAGCAGGGAGGGCAGAACGGTCCCTATGCTCATCATTACCTCCCTGCGTCACTGCCCGATTGTTGGGGAGTGGGCTAGTAGGAGCAGGGAGGGAAGAATGGTCCCTATGATCACCCTTTCCTCCCTGCATCACTGCCCGATTGATGTGGAGTGGGCTAGTAGCTGCAGGGAGGGCAGAACGGTCCCTACCCTCACCCTAACCTCTCTGACTCACTGTGTGATTGATGAGGAGTGGTCTAGTAGGAGCAGGGAGGGCAGAACGGTCCCTATGCTCACCCTTACCTCCCTGCGTCACTGCCCGATTGATGGCGAGTGGGCTAGCAGGAGCAGGGAGGGCAGAACAGTCCCTATGTTCACCCTTACCTCCCTGTGTCACTGCCCGATTGATGGGGAGTGGGCTAGTAAGAGCAGGGATGGCAGAACGGTCCCTATGCTCACACTTACCTCCCTGTGTCCCTGCCCGATTGATTGGGAGTGGGCTAGTAGCAGCAGGGAGGGCAGAACGGTCCCTATGCTCACCCTTACCTCCCTGCGTCACTGCCCGATTGATGGGGGATGGGCTAGTAGGAGCAGGAACGGCAGAACGGTCCCTATGCTCACCCTTTCCTCCCAGTGTCACTGCCCGATTGATGGGGAGTGGGCTAGTAGGAGCAGGGAGGACAGAACGGTCCCTAGCCTAACCCTTACCCCCCTGCATCACTGCCCGATTGATGTGGAGTGGGCTAGTAGCAGCAGGGAGGGCAGAACGTTCCCTATGCTCACCCTTACCTCCCTGCATCACTGCCCGATTGATGGGGAGTGGGCTAGTAGCAGCAGGGAGGGCAGAACGGTCCCTACACTCACCCTTACTTCCCTGCATCACTGTCCGATTGATGAGGTGTGGGCTAGTAGTAGCAGGGAGGGCAGAACGGTCCCTATTCTCACCCTTACCTCCCTGCGTCACTGCCCGATTGATGCAGAGTGGGCTAGTAGCAGCAGGGAGTGCAGAACAGTCCCTGTGCTCACCCTTACCTCTCTGTGTCACTGCCCGATTGATGAGGAGTGGGCTAGTAGGAGTAGGGAGGGCAGAACAGTCCCTATGATCACCCTTACCTCCCTGCGTCAATGCCCGATTGATGGGGGGTGGGCTAGTAGCAGCAGGGAGGGCAGAACGGTCACAATGCTCACCCTTACCTCCCTGTGTCACTGCCTGATCGATGTGGAGTGGGCTAGTAGCAGCAGGGAGGGCAGAATGGTCCCTATGCTCACCCTTACCTCCCTGTGTCAGTGCCCGATTGATGGGAAGTGGGCTAGTAGCAGCAGGGAGGGCAGAACGGTCCCTATCCTCACCCTAACCTCCCTGCGTCACTGCCCGATTGATGGGGAGTGGGCTAGTAGCAGCAGGGTGGGCAGAACGGTCCCTACCCTCATGCTTACCTCCCTGCGTCACTGCGCGATTGATGAGGATTGGGCTAGTAGGAGCAGGGTGGGCAGAACGGTCACTATGCTCACCCTTACCTCCCTGCATCACTCCCCCATTGATGGGGAGTGGGCTAGTAGCAGCAGAGTGGGCAGAACGGTCCCTAGGTTCAACCTTACCTCCCTCCGTCACTGCCCGATTGATGTGGAGTAGGCTAGTAGCAGCAGGGAGGGCAGAACGGTCCCTACCCTCACCCGAACCTCTTTGACTCACTGTGTGATTGATGTGGAGTGGGCTAGTAGCAGCAGGGAGGGCAGAACGGTCCCTATGCTCACCCTTACCTCCCTGTATCACTGCCCGATTGATGGGGAGTGGGTTAGTAGCAGCAGGGAGGGCAGAACGGTCCCTATCCTCACCCTAACCTCACTGAGTCACTGCCCGATTGATGGGGAGTGGGCTAGTAGCAGCAGGGTGGGCAGAACGGTCCCTATGCTCACCCTTACCTCCCTGCGTCACTGCCCGATTGATGGGGAGTGGGCTAGTAGGAGCAGGGAGGGCAGAACGGTCCCTATGCTCACCCTTACCTCCCTGCGTCACCGCCCGATTGATTGGGATTGGGCTAGTAGGAGCAGGGAGGGCAGAACGGTCCCTACCCTCACCCTTACCTCCCTGTGTCACTGCCCAATTGATTGGGAGTGGGCTAGTAGCAGCAGGGAGGGCAGAACGGTCCCTATGCTCACCCTTACCTCCCTCCGTCACTGCCCGATTGATGTGGAGGGGGCTAGTAGCATCAGGGAGGGCAGAACGGTCACTACCCTCACCCGAACCTCTCTGACTCACTGTGTGATTGATGTGGAGTGGGCTAGTAGCAGCAGGGAGGGCAGAACGGTCCCTATGCTCACCCTTACCTCTCGGACTCACTGTGCGATTGATGAGGTGTGGGCTAGTAGGAGCAGGGAGGGCAGAACGGTCCCTATGCTCACCATTACCTCCCTGCGTCACTGCCCGATTGTTGGGGAGTGGGCTAGTAGGAGCAGGGAGGGCAGAACGGTCCCTACCCTCACCCTAACCTCTCTGACTCACTGTGTGTTTGATGAGGAGTGGTCTAGTTGGAGCAGGGAGGGCAGAACAGTCCCTATGCTCACCCCTACTTCCCTGCGTCACTGCCCGATTGATGGGGAGTGGGCTAGTAGGAGCAAGGAGGGTAGACTGGTCCCCATGCACACCCTTACCTCCCTGCATCACTGCCCGATTGATGGGGAGTGGGCTAGTAGCAGCAGGGTGGGCAGAACGTTCCCTAGGTTCAACCTTACCTCCCTCCGTCACTGCCCGATTGATGTGGAGTGGGCTAGTAGCAGCAGGGAGGGCAGAACGGTCACTACCCTCACCCGAACCTCTCTGTCTCACTGTGTGATTGATGTGGAGTGCGCCAGTAGCAGCAGGGAGGGCAGAACGGTCCCTATGCTCACCCTTACCTCACTGAGTCACTGCCCGATTGATGGGGAGTGGGCTAGTAGCAGCAGTGTGGGCAGAACGGTCCCTACCCTCACCCTTACCTCCCTGCGTCACTGCCCGATTGATCAGGAGTGGGCTTGTAGGAGCAGGGTGGGCAGAACGGTCCCTATGCTCACCCTTACCTCCCTGCGTCACTGCCCGATTGATGGGGAGTGGGCTAGTAGGAGCAAGGAGGGTAGACTGGTCCCCATGCACACCCTTACCTCCCTGCATCACTGCCCGATTGATGGGGAGTGGGCTAGTAGCAGCAGGGTGGGCAGAACGGTCCCTAGGTTCAACCTTACCTCCCTCCGTCACTGCCCGATTGATGTGGAGTGGGCTAGTAGCAGCAGGGAGGGCAGAACGGTCACTACCCTTACCCGAACCTCTCTGTCTCACTGTGTGATTGATGTGGAGTGCGCCAGTAGCAGCAGGGAGGGCAGAACGGTCCCTATGCTCACCCTTACCTCCCTGTGTCAGTGCCCGATTGATGGGGAGTTGGCTAGTAGCAGCAGGGAGGGCAGAACGGTCCCTATCCTCACCCTAACCTCCCTGCGTCACTGCCCGATTGATGGGGAGTGGGCTAGTAGCATCAGGGAGGGCAGAACGGTCCCTATGCTCACCCTTACCTCCCTGCGTCACTGCCCGATTGATGGGGAGTGGGCTAGTAGCAGCAGGGAGGGCAGAACGGTCCCTATGCTCATCCTTACCTCACTGTGTCACTGCCCGATTGATTGGGAGTGGGGTAGTAGGAGCAGGGAGGGCAGAACGGTCCCTATGCTCACCCATACCTCCCTGCGTCACTGCCCGATTGATGGTGAGTGAGCTAGTAGCAGCAGGGAGGGCAGAACGGTCCCTATGCTCACCCTTACCTCCCTGCGTCACTGCCCGATTGATGGTGAATGGGCTAGTAGCAGCAGGGAGGGCAGAACGGTCCCTATGCTCACCCTTACCTCCCTGCGTCACTGCCCGATTGATGGGCAGTGGGCTAGTAGAAGCAGGGAGGGCAGAACGGTCCCTATCCTCACCCATACCTCACTGTGTCACTGCCCGATTGATTCGGAGTAGGCTAGTAGCAGCAGGGAGGGCAGAACGGTCCCTATGCACACCCTTACATCCCTGAGTCACTGCCCAATTGATTGGGAGTGGGCTAGTAGCAGCAGGGAGGGCAGAACGGTCCTTATGCTCACCCTTACCTCCCTCCGTCACTGCCTGATTGATGTGGAGGGGGCTAGTAGCATCAGGGAGGGCAGAACGGTTACTACCCTCACCCGAACCTCTCTGACTCACTGTGTGATTGATGTGGAGTGGGCTAGTAGCAGCAGGGAGGGCAGAACGGTCTCTATGCTCACCCTTACCTCTCGGACTCACTGTGTGATTGATGAGGTGTGGGCTAGTAGGAGCAGGGAGGGCAGAACGGTCCCTATGCTCACCATTACCTCCCTGCGTCACTGCCCGATTGTTGGGGAGTGGGCTAGTAGGAGCAGGGAGGGAAGAATGGTCCCTATGATCACCCTTTCCACCCTGCATCACTGCCCGATTGATGTGGAGTGGGCTAGTAGCTGCAGGGAGGGCAGAACGGTCCCTACCCTCACCCTAACCTCTCTGACTCACTGTGTGATTGATGAGGAGTGGTCTAGTAGGAGCAGGGAGGGCAGAACAGTCCCTATGCTCACCCCTACTTCCCTGCGTCACTGCCCGATTGATCGGGAGTGGGCTAGTAGGAGCAAGGGGGGGTAGACCGGTCCCCATGCACACCCTTACCTCCCTGCATCACTGCCCGATTGATGGGGAGTGGGCTAGTAGCAGCAGGGTGGGCAGAACGGTCCCTAGGTTCAACCTTACCTCCCTCCATCACTGCCCGATTGATGTGGAGTGGGCTAGTAGCAGCAGGGAGGGCAGAACGGTCACTACCCTCACCCGAACCTCTCTGTCTCACTGTGTGATTGATGTGGAGTGGGCTAGTAGCAGCAGGGAGGGCAGAACGGTCCCTATGCTCACCCTTACCTCCCTGTATCACTGCCCGATTGATGGGGAGTGGGTTAGTAGCAGCAGGGAGGGCAGAACGGTCCCTGTCCTCTCCCTAACCTCACTGAGTCACTGCCCGATTGATGGGGAGTGGGCTAGTAGCAGCAGGGTGGGCAGAACGGTCCCTACCCTCACCCTTACCTCCCTGCGTCACTGCCCGATTGATCAGGAGTGGGCTTGTAGGAGCAGGGTGGGCAGAACGGTCCCTATGCTCACCCTTACCTCCCTGCGTCACTGCCCGATTGATGGGGAGTGGGCTAGTAGGAGCAGGGAGGGCAGAACGGTCCCTATGCTCACCCTTACCTCCCTGCCTCACTGCCCGATTGATTGGGATTGGGCTAGTAGGAGCAGGGAGGGCAGAACGGTCCCTACCCTCACCCTTACCTCCCTGTGTCACTGCCCAATTGATTGGGAGTGGGCTAGTAGCAGCAGGGAGGGCAGAACGGTCCCTATGCTCACCCTTACCTCCCTGCGTCACTGCCCGATTGATGGGGAGTGGGCTAGTAGCAGCAGGGAGGGCGGAATGGTCCCTATCCTCACCCTTACCTCCCTGTGTCACTGCCCGATTGATGTGGAGTGGGCTAGTAGCAGCATGGAGGGCAGAACGGTCCCTACCCTCACTCTTACCTCCCTGCGTCAATGCCCGATTGATGCGGAGTGGCTAGTAGCAGCAGGGAGGGCAGAACGGTCCCTATCCTCACCCTTACCTCCCTGTGTCACTGCCCGATTGATGGGGAGTGGCTAGTAGCTGCAGGGAGGGCAGAACGGTCCCTACCCTCTCCCTTACCTTCCAGCGTCACTGCCCGATTGATGGGGAGTGCGCTAGTAGCAGCAGGGAGGGCAGAACGGTCCCTATCCTCACCCTTACCTCCCTGCGTCACTGCCCAATTGATGAGGTGTGGGCTAGTAGCAGCAGGGAGGGCAGAACGGTCCCTATGCTCACCCTTACCTCTCTGCGTCACTGCCCGATTGATGCGGAGTGGGCTAGTAGGAGCAGGGAGGGCAGACCGGTCCCTATCCTCACCCTTACCTCCCTTCGTCACTGCCCGATTGATGGAAGTGGGTTAAGAGGAGCAGGGAGGGCAGAACGGTCCCTACCCTCACCCTAACCTCTCTGACTCACTTGTGATTGATGAGGAGTGGGCTAGTAGCAGCAGGGAGGGCTGAACGGTCCCTATGCTCACCCTTACCTCCCTGTGTCACTGCCAGATTGATGGGGAGTGGGCTAGTAGCAGCAGGAAGGGCAGAACTGTCCCTATCCTCACCCTTTCCTCCCTGTGTCACTGCCCGATTGATGGGGAGTGGGCTAGTAGCAACAGGGAGGGCAGAACGGTCCCTATGCTCACCCTTACCTCCCTGCGTCACTGCCCGATTGATGGGGAGTGGGCCAGTAGCAGCAGGGAGGGCAGAACGGTCCCTATGCTCACCCTTACCTCCCTGCGTCACTGCCCGATTGATGGGGAGTGGGCTAGTAGCAGCAGGGAGGGCAGAACGGTCCCTATGCTCACCCTTACCTCCCTTTGTCACTGCCCGATTGATGGGGAGTGGGCTAGTAGCAGCAGGGAGGGCAGAATGGTCCCTATGCTCACCCTAACCTCCCTGCGTCACTGCCTGATTGATGAGGAGTGGGCCAGTAGGAGCAGGGAGGGCAGAACGGTCCCTATGCTCACCCTTACCTCCCTGCGTCACTGCCCGATGGATGGAAGTGGGTTAGTAGCAGCAGGGAGGGCAGAACGGTCCCTGCCCTAACCCTAACCTCTCTGATTCACTGTGTGAATGATGGGGTGTGGGCTAGTAGGAGCAGGGTGCGGAGAACGGCTCCTATGCTCACCCTTACCTCCCTGCATCACTGCCCGAATGATGGGGAGTGGGCTAGTAGGTGCAGGAAGGGCAGAATGGTCCCTACCCTCACCCGAACCTCTCTGACTCACTGTGTGATTGATGTGGAGTGGGCTAGTAGGAGCAGGGAGGGCAGAACGGTCCCTATGCTCACCCTTACATCCCTGCGTCTCTGCCCGATTGATGGGGCATGGGCTAGTAGGAGCAGGGAGGGCAGAATGGTCCCCACCCTCACCCTTCCCTCCCTGCGTCACTGCCTGATTGATGTGCAGTGGGCTCGTAGCAGCAGGGAGGGCAGAACGGTCCCTACCCTCACCCTAACCTCTCTGATTCACTGTGTGATTGATGGGGTGTGGGCTAGTAGGAACAGGGTGGGGAGAACGGTCCCTATGCTCACCCTTACCTCCCAGCATCACTGCCCGATTGATGGGGAGTGGGTTAGTAGGAGCAGGGAGGGCTGAACGGTCCCTATGCTCACCCTTACCTCCCTGCGTCACTGTCCGATTGATGGCGAGTGGGCTAGTTGCAGCAGGGAGGGCAGGACGGTCCCTATGATCACCCTTACTCCCTGCGTCACTGCCCGATTGATGGGGAGTGGGCTAGTAGGAGCAGGGAGGGCAGAACGATACCTATGCTCACCCTTACCTCCCTGCGTCACTGCCCGATTGATGGGGAGTGGGCTAGTAGCAGCAGGGAGGGCAGAACGGTCCCTATGCTCACCCTTACCTCCCTTTGTCACTGCCTGATTGATGAGGAGTGGGCCAGTAGGAGCAGGGAGGGCAGAACGGTCCCTATGCTCACCCTTACCTCCCTGCGTCACTGCCCGATGGATGGAAGTGGGTTAGTAGCAGCAGGGAGGGCAGAACGGTCCCTGCCCTAACCCTAACCTCTCTGATTCACTGTGTGAATGATGGGATGTGGGCTAGTAGGAGCAGGGTGCGGAGAACGGCTCCTATGCTCACCCTTACCTCCCTGCATCACTGCCCGAATGATGGGGAGTGGGCTAGTAGGTGCAGGAAGGGCAGAATGGTCCCTACCCTCACCCGAACCTCTCTGACTCACTGTGTGATTGATGTGGAGTGGGCTAGTAGGAGCAGGGAGGGCAGAACGGTCCCTATCCTCACCCATACCTCACTGTGTCACTGCCCGATTGATTCGGAGTAGGCTAGTAGCAGCAGGGAGGGCAGAACGGTCCCTATGCACACCCTTACATCCCTGAGTCACTGCCCAATTGATTGGGAGTGGGCTAGTAGCAGCAGGGAGGGCAGAACGGTCCTTATGCTCACCCTTACCTCCCTCCGTCACTGCCTGATTGATGTGGAGGGGGCTAGTAGCATCAGGGAGGGCAGAACGGTTACTGCCCTCACCCGAACCTCTCTGACTCACTGTGTGATTGATGTGGAGTGGGCTAGTAGCAGCAGGGAGGGCAGAACGGTCTCTATGCTCACCCTTACCTCTCGGACTCACTGTGTGATTGATGAGGTGTGGGCTAGTAGGAGCAGGGAGGGCAGAACGGTCCCTATGCTCACCATTACCTCCCTGCGTCACTGCCCGATTGTTGGGGAGTGGGCTAGTAGGAGCAGGGAGGGAAGAATGGTCCCTATGATCACCCTTTCCACCCTGCATCACTGCCCGATTGATGTGGAGTGGGCTAGTAGCTGCAGGGAGGGCAGAACGGTCCCTACCCTCACCCTAACCTCTCTGACTCACTGTGTGATTGATGAGGAGTGGTCTAGTAGGAGCAGGGAGGGCAGAACAGTCCCTATGCTCACCCCTACTTCCCTGCGTCACTGCCCGATTGATCGGGAGTGGGCTAGTAGGAGCAAGGGGGGGTAGACCGGTCCCCATGCACACCCTTACCTCCCTGCATCACTGCCCGATTGATGGGGAGTGGGCTAGTAGCAGCAGGGTGGGCAGAACGGTCCCTAGGTTCAACCTTACCTCCCTCCATCACTGCCCGATTGATGTGGAGTGGGCTAGTAGCAGCAGGGAGGGCAGAACGGTCACTACCCTCACCCGAACCTCTCTGTCTCACTGTGTGATTGATGTGGAGTGGGCTAGTAGCAGCAGGGAGGGCAGAACGGTCCCTATGCTCACCCTTACCTCCCTGTATCACTGCCCGATTGATGGGGAGTGGGTTAGTAGCAGCAGGGAGGGCAGAACGGTCCCTGTCCTCTCCCTAACCTCACTGAGTCACTGCCCGATTGATGGGGAGTGGGCTAGTAGCAGCAGGGTGGGCAGAACGGTCCCTACCCTCACCCTTACCTCCCTGCGTCACTGCCCGATTGATCAGGAGTGGGCTTGTAGGAGCAGGGTGGGCAGAACGGTCCCTATGCTCACCCTTACCTCCCTGCGTCACTGCCCGATTGATGGGGAGTGGGCTAGTAGGAGCAGGGAGGGCAGAACGGTCCCTATGCTCACCCTTACCTCCCTGCCTCACTGCCCGATTGATTGGGATTGGGCTAGTAGGAGCAGGGAGGGCAGAACGGTCCCTACCCTCACCCTTACCTCCCTGTGTCACTGCCCAATTGATTGGGAGTGGGCTAGTAGCAGCAGGGAGGGCAGAACGGTCCCTATGCTCACCCTTACCTCCCTGCGTCACTGCCCGATTGATGGGGAGTGGGCTAGTAGCAGCAGGGAGGGCGGAATGGTCCCTATCCTCACCCTTACCTCCCTGTGTCACTGCCCGATTGATGTGGAGTGGGCTAGTAGCAGCATGGAGGGCAGAACGGTCCCTACCCTCACTCTTACCTCCCTGCGTCAATGCCCGATTGATGCGGAGTGGCTAGTAGCAGCAGGGAGGGCAGAACGGTCCCTATCCTCACCCTTACCTCCCTGTGTCACTGCCCGATTGATGGGGAGTGGCTAGTAGCTGCAGGGAGGGCAGAACGGTCCCTACCCTCTCCCTTACCTTCCAGCGTCACTGCCCGATTGATGGGGAGTGCGCTAGTAGCAGCAGGGAGGGCAGAACGGTCCCTATCCTCACCCTTACCTCCCTGCGTCACTGCCCAATTGATGAGGTGTGGGCTAGTAGCAGCAGGGAGGGCAGAACGGTCCCTATGCTCACCCTTACCTCTCTGCGTCACTGCCCGATTGATGCGGAGTGGGCTAGTAGGAGCAGGGAGGGCAGACCGGTCCCTATCCTCACCCTTACCTCCCTTCGTCACTGCCCGATTGATGGAAGTGGGTTAAGAGGAGCAGGGAGGGCAGAACGGTCCCTACCCTCACCCTAACCTCTCTGACTCACTTGTGATTGATGAGGAGTGGGCTAGTAGCAGCAGGGAGGGCTGAACGGTCCCTATGCTCACCCTTACCTCCCTGTGTCACTGCCAGATTGATGGGGAGTGGGCTAGTAGCAGCAGGAAGGGCAGAACTGTCCCTATCCTCACCCTTTCCTCCCTGTGTCACTGCCCGATTGATGGGGAGTGGGCTAGTAGCAACAGGGAGGGCAGAACGGTCCCTATGCTCACCCTTACCTCCCTGCGTCACTGCCCGATTGATGGGGAGTGGGCCAGTAGCAGCAGGGAGGGCAGAACGGTCCCTATGCTCACCCTTACCTCCCTGCGTCACTGCCCGATTGATGGGGAGTGGGCTAGTAGCAGCAGGGAGGGCAGAACGGTCCCTATGCTCACCCTTACCTCCCTTTGTCACTGCCCGATTGATGGGGAGTGGGCTAGTAGCAGCAGGGAGGGCAGAATGGTCCCTATGCTCACCCTAACCTCCCTGCGTCACTGCCTGATTGATGAGGAGTGGGCCAGTAGGAGCAGGGAGGGCAGAACGGTCCCTATGCTCACCCTTACCTCCCTGCGTCACTGCCCGATGGATGGAAGTGGGTTAGTAGCAGCAGGGAGGGCAGAACGGTCCCTGCCCTAACCCTAACCTCTCTGATTCACTGTGTGAATGATGGGGTGTGGGCTAGTAGGAGCAGGGTGCGGAGAACGGCTCCTATGCTCACCCTTACCTCCCTGCATCACTGCCCGAATGATGGGGAGTGGGCTAGTAGGTGCAGGAAGGGCAGAATGGTCCCTACCCTCACCCGAACCTCTCTGACTCACTGTGTGATTGATGTGGAGTGGGCTAGTAGGAGCAGGGAGGGCAGAACGGTCCCTATGCTCACCCTTACATCCCTGCGTCTCTGCCCGATTGATGGGGCATGGGCTAGTAGGAGCAGGGAGGGCAGAATGGTCCCCACCCTCACCCTTCCCTCCCTGCGTCACTGCCTGATTGATGTGCAGTGGGCTCGTAGCAGCAGGGAGGGCAGAACGGTCCCTACCCTCACCCTAACCTCTCTGATTCACTGTGTGATTGATGGGGTGTGGGCTAGTAGGAACAGGGTGGGGAGAACGGTCCCTATGCTCACCCTTACCTCCCAGCATCACTGCCCGATTGATGGGGAGTGGGTTAGTAGGAGCAGGGAGGGCTGAACGGTCCCTATGCTCACCCTTACCTCCCTGCGTCACTGTCCGATTGATGGCGAGTGGGCTAGTTGCAGCAGGGAGGGCAGGACGGTCCCTATGATCACCCTTACTCCCTGCGTCACTGCCCGATTGATGGGGAGTGGGCTAGTAGGAGCAGGGAGGGCAGAACGATACCTATGCTCACCCTTACCTCCCTGCGTCACTGCCCGATTGATGGGGAGTGGGCTAGTAGCAGCAGGGAGGGCAGAACGGTCCCTATGCTCACCCTTACCTCCCTTTGTCACTGCCTGATTGATGAGGAGTGGGCCAGTAGGAGCAGGGAGGGCAGAACGGTCCCTATGCTCACCCTTACCTCCCTGCGTCACTGCCCGATGGATGGAAGTGGGTTAGTAGCAGCAGGGAGGGCAGAACGGTCCCTGCCCTAACCCTAACCTCTCTGATTCACTGTGTGAATGATGGGATGTGGGCTAGTAGGAGCAGGGTGCGGAGAACGGCTCCTATGCTCACCCTTACCTCCCTGCATCACTGCCCGAATGATGGGGAGTGGGCTAGTAGGTGCAGGAAGGGCAGAATGGTCCCTACCCTCACCCGAACCTCTCTGACTCACTGTGTGATTGATGTGGAGTGGGCTAGTAGGAGCAGGGAGGGCAGAACGGTCCCTATGCTCACCCTTACATCCCTGCGTCTCTGCCCGATTGATGGGGCATGGGCTAGTAGGAGCAGGGAGGGCAGAATGGTCCCCACCCTCACCCTTCCCTCCCTGCGTCACTGCCTGATTGATGTGCAGTGGGCTCGTAGCAGCAGGGAGGGCAGAACGGTCCCTACCCTCACCCTAACCTCTCTGTTTCACTGTGTGATTGATGGGGTGTGGGCTAGTAGGAACAGGGTGGGGAGAACGGTCCCTATGCTCACCCTTGCCTCCCAGCGTCACTGCCCGATTGATGGGGAGTGGGTTAGTAGGAGCAGGGAGGGCTGAACGGTCCCTATGCTCACCCTTACCTCCCTGCGTCACTGTCCGATTGATGGCGAGTGGGCTAGTTGCAGCAGGGAGGGCAGGACGGTCCCTATGATCACCCTTACTCCCTGCGTCACTGCCCGATTGATGGGGAGTGGGCTAGTAGGAGCAGGGAGGGCAGAACGATACCTATGCTCACCCTTACCTCCCAGCGTCACTGCCCGATTGATGAGGATTCGTCCAGTAGGTGCAGGGAGGGCAGAACGGTCCCTACCCTCACCCTAACCTCTCGGACTCACTGTGTGATTGATGAGGAGTGGGCTAGTAGGAGCAGGGAGGGCAGAACGGTCCCTATGCTCACCCTGACCTCCCTGTGTCACTGCCTGATTGATGTGGAGTGGGCTAGTAGGAGCAGGGAGGGCAGAACGGTCCCTAGGCTCAGCCTTACCTCCCTGCATCACTGCCCGATTGATGGGGAGTGGGCTAGTAGCAGCAGGGAGGGTAGAACGGTCCCTATGCTCACCCTTACCTCCCTGTGTCACTGCCAGTTTGATGGGGAGTGGGCTAGTAGGATCAGGGAGGGCAGAATTGTCCCTTTGCTCACCTTTACCTCCCTGTGTCACTGCCCGATTGATGTGGAGTGGGCTAGTAGCAGCAGGGAGGGCAGAACGGTCCCTATGCTCAGCCTAACCTCCCTGCATCACTGCCCGATTGATGGGGAGTGGGTTAGTAGCAGCAGGGAGGGCAGAACGGTCCCTACCCTCACCCTAACCTCTCTGACTCACTGTGTGATTTATGTGGAGTGGGCTAGTAGCAGCAGGGAGGGCAGAACGGTCCCTACCCTCACCCTAACCTCTCTGACTCACTGTGTGATTGATGGGGAGTGGGCTAGTAGCAGCAGGAAGTGGAGAACGGTCCCTATGCTCACCCTTACCTCCCTGCGTCACTGCCGGATTGATGAGGAGTGGGCTAGTAGGAGCAGGGAGGGCAGAACGGTCCCTATGCTCACCCTTTCCTCCCTGCGTCACTGCCCGATTGATGGGGAGTGGGCTAGGAGTGGGTGTCTGGGTGCTGGGTGGTTCCCCATGATGGTGCTGTGCGGTGGGATTTGGTGTCTGGGTGCTGGGTGATTCCCCATGATGGTGCTGTGCGGTGGGATTTGGTGTCTGGGTGCTGGGCTAGTAGCAGCATGGGGGGCAGAACGGTCCCTATGCTCACCCTTACCTCCCTGTGTCACTGCCCGATTGATTGGGAGTGGGCTAATAGCAGCAGGGAGGGTAGAACAGTCCCTATGATCACCCTTACTCCCTGCGTCACTGCCCGATTGATGGGGAGTGGGCTAGTAGGAGCAGGGAGGGCAGAACGGTACCTATGCTCACCCTTACCTCCCTGCGTCACTGCCCGATTGATGGGGATTTGGCTAGTAGGTGCAGGGAGGGCAGAACGGTCCCTACCCTCACCCTAACCTTTCGGACTCACTGTGTGATTGATGAGGAGTGGGCTAGTAGGAGCAGGGAGGGCAAAACGGTCCCTATGCTCTCCCTTACCTCCCTGCGTCACTGCCCGATTGATGGGGAGTGGGCTGGTAGGAGCAGGGAGGGCAGAACGGTCCCTATGCTCACCCTAACCTCCCTGCGTCACTGCCCGATTGATGGGGAGTGGGCTAGTAGCAGCAGGGAGGACAGAATGTTCCCTACCCTCACCCTAACCTCTCTGACTCACTGTGTGATTGATGAGGAGTGGGCTAGTAGGAGCAGAGAGGGCAGAATTGTCCCTTTGCTCACTCTTACCTCCCTGCGTCACTGCCCGATTGATGGGGAGTGGGCTAGTAGCAGCAGGGTGGACAGAATGTTCCCTACCCTCACCCTAACCTCTCTGACTGACTGTGTGATTGATGAGGAGTGGGCTAGTAGGAGCAGGGAGGGTAGAACGGACCCTATGATCACCCTTACCTCCCTGTGTCACTGCCCGATTGATGTGGAGTGGGCTAGTAGCAGCAGGGAGGGCAGAACGGTCCCTATGCTCACCCGTACCTCCCTGTGTCACTGCCCGATTGATGGGCAGTGGGCTGGTAGCGGCAGGGAGGGCAGAACGGTCCCTATCCTCACCCTAACCTCCCTGCGTCACTGCCCGATTGATGGGGAGTGGGCTAGTAGCAGCAGTTGGGCAGAACGGTCCCTACCCTCACCCTTACCTCCCTGCGTCACTGCCCGATTGATGAGGAGTGGGCTAGTAGGAGCAGGGTGGGCAGAACGGTCCCTATGCTCACCCTTACCTCACTGCGTCACTGCCCGATTGATGGGGAGTGGGCTAGTAGCAGCAGGGAGGGCAGAATGGTCCCTATGCTCACCCTTACCTCCCTGCGTCACTGCCCGATTGATGGGGAGTGGGCTAGTAGCAGCAGGGAGGGCAGAAAGGTCCCTACCCTCACCCTAACCTCTCTGACTCACTGTGTGATTGATGTGGAGTGGGCTAGTAGGAGCAGGGAGGGCAGAATGGTCCCTATGATCACCCTTACCTCCCTGTGTCACCGCCCGATTGATGTGGAATGGTCTAGTAGGAGCAGGGAGGGCAGAAAGGTCCCTACCCTCACCCTAACCTTTCTGACTCACTGTGTGATTGATGGGGAGTGGGCTAGTAGGAGCAGGGAGGGCAGAATGGTCGCTATGCTCACCCTAACTCCCTGTGTCACTGCCCGATGGATGGGGAGTGGGCTAGTAGCAGCAGGGTGGGCAGAACGGTCCCTACCCTCACCCTAATCTCTCTGACTCACTGTGTGATTGATGAGGAGTGGGCTAGTAGGAGCAGGGAGGGCAGAACGTTCCCTATGCTAACCCTTACCTCGTTGCGTCACTGCCCGATTGATGTGGAGTGGGCTAGTAGGAGCAGGGAAGGCAGAACGTTCCCTGTGCTCACCCTTACCTCCCTGCATCACTGCCCGATTGATGGGGAGTGGGCTAGTAGCAGCAGGGAGGGCAGAACGGTCCCTATGCTCACCCTTACCTCCCTGCGTCATTGCCCAATTGATGAGGAGTGGGCTAGTAGCAGCAGGGAGGGCAGAACAGTCCCTATGCTCACCCTGACCTCCCTGCGTCACTGCCCGATTGATGGGGAGTGGGCTAGTAGCAGCAGGGAGGGCAGAACGGTCCCTATGCTCACCCTTGCCTTCCTTCTTCACTGCCCGATTGATGTGGATTGGGCTAGTAGCAGCAGGGAGGGCAGAACGGTCCCTGTGCTCACCCTTACCTCCCTGCATCGCTGCCCGATGGATGGGGAGTAGGCTAGTAGGAGCAGGGAGGGCAGAACGGTCCCTATGCTCACCCTTACCTCTCTGCGTCATTGCCTGATTGATGGGGAGTGGGCTAGTAGGAGCAGGAAGGGCAGAACGGTCCCTATGCTTACCCTTACCTCCCTGCGTCATTGCCCGATTGATGGGGAGTGGGCTAGTGGGAGCAGGGAGGGCAGAACGGTCCCTATTATCACCCTTACCTCCCTGCGTCACTGCCCGATTGATTGGGTGTGGGTTAGTAGCAGCAGGGAGGGCAGAACGGTCCCTACCCTCACCCTTACTTCCCAGCGTCACTGTGTGATTGATGTGGAGTGGGCTAGTAGCAGCAGGTTGGGCAGAACGGTCCCTATGCTCACCCTTACCTCCCTGTGTCACTGCCCGAATGATGGGGATTGGGCTAGTAGGAGCAGGGAGGGCAGAACGGTCCCTATGCTCACCCTTACCTCCCTGTGTCACTGCCCAATTGATGTGGAGTGGGCTAGTAGCAGCAGGGAGGGCAGAATGGTCCCTATGATCACCCTTACTCCCTGCGTCACTGTCCGATTGATGAGGAGTGGGCTAGTAGGAGCAGGGAGGGCAGCAAGGTCACTATCCTCACCCTTACCTCCCTGCGTCGCTGCCCGATTGATGTGGAGTTGGCTAGCAGCAGCAAGGAGGACAGAACAGTCCCTACCCTCACCCTAACCTCTCTGATTCACTGTGTGATTGATATGGAGTGTGCTAGTAGGAACAGGGAGGGCAGAACAGTCCCTATGCTCACACTTACCTCCCTGTGTCACTGCCCGATTGATGGGGAGTGTGCTAGTAGTAGCAGCGAGGGCAGAACGGTCCCTATCCTCACCCTTACCTCCCTGCGTCACTGCCCGATTGATGGGGAGTGGGCTAGTAGCAGCAGGGAGGGCAGAATGGTCCCTATGCTCACCCTTACCTCCCTGCGTCACTGCCGGATTGAAGGGGAGTGGGCTAAAGGAGCAGGGAGGGCTGAACGGTCCCTACCCTCACCCTTACCTCCCTGCGTCACTGCCCGATTGATGGGGAGTGAGCGAGGAGGAGCAGGGAGGGCTGAACGGTCCCTATGCTCACCCTAACCTCTCGGACTCACTGTATGATTGATGGGGTGTGGGTTAGTAGGAGCAGGGGGGGCAGAACGATCCCTACCCTCAACTTAACCTCCCGGAATCACTGCCCGATTGATGGGAAGTGGGCTAGCATTTAGCAGAGAAGGCAGAACGACCCCTACCCTCACTCTAACCTCCCTGAATCAATTTCAAATTGATGGGGAGTGGGCTAGTAGGAGCAGGGAGGGCAGAATGGTCCCTACCCTCACCCAAACCTCTCTGAATCACTGTGCGATTGATGGGGAGTGGGCTAGTAGCAGCAAGGAGGGCCAAAAGTCGGCCTTTTAGCTCTACATCCCCTGAACCCTCTCCGTTCGTTGTAAATGGCCTCAGATCTCTGAAGCAGGGCTCCAAGGCCTGGGTGATTCCCCATGATGGTGCTGTGCGGTGGGATTTGGTGTCCGGGTGCTGGGTGATTCCCCATGATGGTGCTGTGCGGTGGGGTTGGGTGTCTGGGTGCTGGGTGATTCCCCATGATGGTGCTGTGCGGTGGGGTTGGGTGTCTGGGTGCTGGGTGATTCCCCATGATGGTGCTGTGCGGTGGGGTTGGGTGTCTGGGTGCTGGGTGATTCCCCATGATGGTGCTGTGCAGTGGGGTTGGGTGTCTGGGTGCTGGGTGATTCCCCATGATGGTGCTGTGCGGTGGGGTTGGGTGTCTGGGTGCTGGGTGATTCCCCATGATGGTGCTGTGCGGTGGGGTTCGGTGTCTGGGTGCTGGGTGATTCCCCATGATGGTGCTGTGCGGTGGGGTTGGGTGTCCGGGTGCTGGGTGATTCCCCATGATGGTGCTGTGCGGTGGGGTTTGGTTGTCCGGGTGCTGGGTGATTCCCCATGATGGTGCTGTGCGGTGGGGTTGGGTGTCTGGGTGCTGGGTGATTCCCCATGATGGTGCTGTGCGGTGGGGTTGGGTGTCTGGGTGCTGGGTGATTCCCCATGATGGTGCTGTGCGGTGGGGTTGGGTGTCCGGGTGCTGGGTGATTCCCCATGATGGTGCTGTGCGGTGGGATTGGGTGTCCGGGTGCTGGGATATTCCTCATGATGGTGCTCTGCGGTGGGGTTGGATGTCTGGGTGCTGGGTGATTCCCCATGATGGTGCTGTGCGGTGGGGTTGGGTGTCTGGGTGCTGGGTGATTCCCCATGATGGTGCTGTGCGGTGGGATTTGGTGTCCGGGTGCTGGGTGATTCCCCATGATGGTGCTGTGCGGTGGGGTTTGGTGTCCGGGTGCTGGGTTATTCCCCATGATGGTGCTGTGCGGTGGGGTTTGGTGTCCGGGTGCTGGGTTATTCCCCATGATGGTGCTGTGCGGTGGGGTTGGTGTCTGGGTGCTGGGTGATTCCCCATGATGGTGCTGTGCGGTGGGGTTGGTGTCTGGGTGCTGGGTGATTCCCCATGATGGTGCTGTGTGGTGGGGTTGGGTGTCCGGGTGCTGGGTGATTCCCCATGATGGTGCTGTGCGGTGGGGTTGGGTGTCTGGGTGCTGGGTGATTCCCCATGATGGTGCTGTGCGGTGGGGTTGGGTGTCTGGGTGCTGGGTGATTCCCCATGATGGTGCTGTGCGGTGGGGTTGGGTGTCTGGGTGCTGGGTGATTCCCCATGATGGTGCTGTGCGGTGGAGTTGGGTGTCTGGGTGCTGGGTGATTCCCCATGATGGTGCTGTGCGGTGGGATTTGGTGTCCGGGTGCTGGGTGATTCCCCATGATGGTGCTGTGCGGTGGGGTTTGGTGTCTGGGTGCTGGGTGATTCCCCATGATGGTGCTGTGCGGTGGGGTTGGGTGTCTGGGTGCTGGGTGAATCCCCATGATGGTGCTGTGCGGTGGGGTTGGGTGTCTGGGTGCTGGGTGATTCCCCATGATGGTGCTGTGCGGTGGGGTTGGGTGTCTGGGTGCTGGGTGATTCCCCATGATGGTGCTGTGCGGTGGGGTTGGGTGTCTGGGTGCTGGGTGATTCCCCATGATGGTGCTGTGCGGTGGGGTTGGGTGTCCGGGTGCTGGGTGATTCCCCATGATGGTGCTGTGCGGTGGGGTTGGGTGTCTGGGTGCTGGGTGATTCCCCATGATGGTGCTGTGCGGTGGGGTTGGGTGTCTGGGTGCTGGGTGATTCCCCATGATGGTGCTGTGCGGTGGGGTTGGGTGTCCGGGTGCTGGGTGATTCCCCATGATGGTGCTGTGCGGTGGGGTTGGGTGTCTGGGTGCTGGGTGATTCCCCATGATGGTGCTGTGCGGTGGGGTTGGGTGTCTGGGTGCTGGGTGATTCCCCATGATGGTGCTGTGCGGTGGGGTTGGGTGTCTGGGTGCTGGGTGATTCCCCATGATGGTGCTGTGCGGTGGGGTTGGGTGTCTGGGTGCTGGGTGACTCCCCATGATGGTGCTGTGCGGTGGTGTTGGGTGTCCGGGTGCTGGGTGATTCCCCATGATGGTGCTGTGCGGTGCGTTTGGTGTCTGGGTGCTGGGTGATTCCCCATGATGGTGCTGTGCGGTGGGGTTGGGTGTCTGGGTGCTGGGTGATTCCCCATGATGGTGCTGTGCGGTGGGGTTGGGTGTCCGGGTGCTGGGTGATTCCCCATGATGGTGCTGTAAGGTGGGGTTGGGTGTCTGGGTGCTGGGTGATTCCCCATGATGGTGCTGTGCGGTGGGGTTGGGTGTCCGGGTGCTGGGTGATTCCCCATGATGGTGCTGTAAGGTGGGGTTGGGTGTCTGGGTGCTGGGTGATTCCCCATGATGGTGCTGTGTGTTGGGGTTGGGTGTCTGGGTGCTGGGTGGTTCCCCATGATGGTGCTGTGCGGTGGGGTTGGGTGTCTGGGTGCTGGGTGATTCCCCATGATGGTGCTGTGCGGTGGGGTTGGGTGTCTGGATGCTGGGTGATTCCCCATGATGGTGCTGTGCGGTGGGGTTGGGTGTCTGGATGCTGGGTGATTCCCCATGATGGTGCTGTGCGGTGGGGTTGGGTGTCCGGGTGCTGGGTGATTCCCCATGATGGTGCTGTGCGGTGGGGTTGGGTGTCTGGGTGCTGGGTGATTCCCCATGATGGTGCTGTGCGGTGGGGTTGGGTGTCTGGGTGCTGGGTGATTCCCCATGATGGTGCTGTGCGGTGGGGTTGGGTGTCTGGGTGCTGGGTGATTCCCCATGATGGTGCTGTGCGGTGGGGTTGGGTGTCTGGGTGCTGGGTGATTCCCCATGATGGTGCTGTGCGGTGGGATTTGGTGTCTGGGTGCTGGGTGATTCCCCATGATGGTGCTGTGCGGTGGGATTTGGTGCCCGGGTGCTGGGTGATTCCCCATGATGGTGCTGTGCGGTGGGGTTGGGTGTCTGGGTGCTGGGTGATTCCCCATGATGGTGCTGTGCGGTGGTGTTTGGTGTCCGGGTGCTGGGTGATTCCCCATGATGGTGCTGTGCGGTGGGGTTGGGTGTCTGGGTGCTGGGTGATTCCCCATGATGGTGCTGTGCGGTGGGGTTGGGTGTCCGGGTGCTGGGTGATTCCCCATGATGGTGCTGTGCGGTGGGGTTGGGTGTCCGGGTGCTGGGTGATTCCCCATGATGGTGCTGTGCGGTGGGGTTGGGTGTCTGGGTGCTGGGTGATTCCCCATGATGGTGCTGTGCGGTGCGGTTGGGTGTCTGGGTGCTGGGTGATTCCCCATGATGGTGCTGTGCGGTGGGGTTGGGTGTCCGGGTGCTGGGTGATTCCCCATGATGGTGCTGTGCGGTGGGGTTGGGTCCAGGTGCTGGGTGAATCCCCATGATGGTGCTGTGCGGTGGGGTTGGGTGTCAGGGTGCTGGGTGAATCCCCATGATGGTGCTGTGCGGTGGGGTTGGGTGTGTGGGTGCTGGGTGAATCCCCATGATGGTGCTGTGCGGTGGGGTTGGGTCCAGGTGCTGGGTGAATCCCCATGATGGTGCTGTGCGGTGGGGTTGGGTGTCTGGGTGCTGGGTGATTCCCCATGATGGTGCTGTGCGGTGGGGTTGGGTGTCCGGGTGCTGGGTGATTCCCCATGATGGTGCTGTGCGGTGGGGTTGGGTGTCTGGGTGCTGGGTGGTTCCCCATGATGGTGCTGTGCGGTGGGGTTGGGTGTCTGGGTGCTGGGTGATTCCCCATGATGGTGCTGTGCGGTGGGGTTGGGTGTCCGGGTGCTGGGTGATTCCCCATGATGGTGCTGTGCGGTGGGATTTGGTGTCTGGGTGCTGGGTGATACCCCATGATGGTGCTGTGCGGTGGGGTTGGGTGTCTGGGTGCTGGGTGATTCCCCATGATGGTGCTGTGCGGTGGGGTTGGGTGTCCGGATGCTGGGTGATTCCCCATGATGGTGCTGTGCGGTGGGATTTGGTGTCCGGGTGCTGGGTGATTCCCAATGATGGTGCTGTGCGGTGGGGTTGGGTGTCCGGGTGCTGGGTGATTCCCCATGATGGTGCTGTGCGGTGGGGTTGGGTGTCTGGGTGCTGGGTGATTCCCCATGATGGTGCTGTGCGGTGGGGTTGGGTGTCTGGGTGCTGGGTGATTCCCCATGATGGTGCTGTGCGGTGGGGTTGGGTGTCCGGGTGCTGGGTGACTCCCCATGATGCTGCTGTGCGGTGGGGTTGGGTGTCTGGGTGCTGGGTGATTCCCCATGATGGTGCTGTGCGGTGGGGTTGGGTGTCCGGGTGCTGGGTGAATCCCCATGATGGTGCTGTGCGGTGGGGTTGGGTGTCTGGGTGCTGGGTGATTCCCCATGATGGTGCTGTGCGGTGGGGTTGGGTGTGTGGGTGCTGGGTGATTCCCCATGATGGTGCTGTGCGGTGGGGTTGGGTGTCTGGGTGCTGGGTGATTCCCCATGATGGTGCTGTGCGGTGGGGTTGGGTGTCTGGGTGCTGGGTGATTCCCCATGATGGTGCTGTGCGGTGGGGTTTGGTGTCTGGGTGCTGGGTGATTCCCCATGATGGTGCTGTGTGGTGGGGTTGGGTGTCTGGGTGCTGGGTGATTCCCCATGATGGTGCTGTGCGGTGGGGTTGGGTGTCTGGGTGCTGGGTGATTCCCCATGATGGTGCTGTGCGGTGGGGTTGGGTGTCTGGGTGCTGGGTGATTCCCCATGATGGTGCTGTGCGGTGGGGTTGGGTGTCTGGGTGCTGGGTGATTCCCCATGATGGTGCTGTGCGGTGGGGTTGGGTGTCTGGGTGCTGGGTGATTCCCCATGATGGTGCTGTGCGGTGGGGTTGGGTGTCTGGGTGCTGGGTGATTCCCCATGATGGTGCTGTGCGGTGGGGTTGGGTGTCTGGGTGCTGGGTGATTCCCCATGATGGTGCTGTGCGGTGGGGTTGGGTGTCTGGGTGCTGGGTGATTCCCCATGATGGTGCTGTGCGGTGGGGTTGGGTGCCCGGGTGCTGGGTGATTCCCCATGATGGTGCTGTGCGGTGAGGTTGGGTGTCTGGGTGCTGGGTGATTCCCCATGATGGTGCTGTGCGGTGGGGTTGGGTGTCCGGGTGCTGGGTGACTCCCCATGATGGTGCTGTGCGGTGGGGTTGGGTGTCTGGGTGCTGGGTGATTCCCCATGATGGTGCTGTGCGGTGGGGTTGGGTGTCTGGGTGCTGGGTGATTCCCCATGATGGTGCTGTGCGGTGGGGTTGGGTGTCCGGGTGCTGGGTGATTCCCCATGATGGTGCTGTGCGGTGGGGTTGGGTGTCTGGGTGCTGGGTGATTCCCCATGATGGTGCTGTGCGGTGGGGTTGGGTGTCTGGGTGCTGGGTGATTCCCCATGATGGTGCTGTGCGGTGGGGTTGGGTGTCTGGGTGCTGGGTGATTCCCCATGATGGTGCTGTGCCGTGCGATTGGGCGTCTGGGTGCTAGGTGATTCCCCATGATGGTGCTGTGCGGTGGGATTTGGTGTCCGGGTGCTGGGTGATTCCCCATGATGGTGCTGTGCGGTGGGGTTGGGTGCGGGTGCTGGGTGACTCCCCATGATGGTGCTGTGCGGTGGGGTTGGGTGTCTGGGTGCTGGGTGATTCCCCATGATGGTGCTGTGCGGTGGGGTTGGGTGTCTGGGTGCTGGGTGATTCCCCATGATGGTGCTGTGCGGTGGGGTTGGGTGTCTGGGTGCTGGGTGATTCCCCATGATGGTGCTGTGCGGTGGGGTTGGGTGTCTGGGTGCTGGGTGATTCCCCCATGATGGTGCTGTGCGGTGGGGTTGGGTGTCCGGGTGCTGGGTGATTCCCCATGATGGTGCTGTGCGGTGGGGTTGGGTGTCTGGGTGCTGGGTGATTCCCCATGATGGTGCTGTGCGGTGGGGTTGGGTGCCCGGGTGCTGGGTGATTCCCCATGATGGTGCTGTGCGGTGGGGTTGGGTGTCCGGGTGCTGGGTGATTCCCCATGATGGTGCTGTGCGGTGGGGTTGGGTTTCCGCGTGCTGGGTGATTCCCCATGATGGTGCTGTGCGGTGGGGTTGGGTGTCCGGATGCTGGGTGATTCCCCATGATGGTGCTGTGCTGTGGGGTTGGGTGTCTGGGTGCTGGGTGATTCCCCATGATGGTGCTGTGCGGTGGGGTTGGGTGTCCGGGTGCTGGGTGATTCCCCATGATGGTGCTGTGCATTGGGATTGGGTGTCTGGGTGCTGGGTGATTCCCCATGATGGTGCTGTGTTGTGTGGTTGGGTGTCCGGGTGCTGGGTGATTCCCCATGATGGTGCTGTGCGGTGGGGTTGGGTGTCTGGGTGCTGGGTGATTCCCCATGATGGTGCTGTGCGGTGGGGTTGGGTGTCTGGGTGCTGGGTGATTCCCCATGATGGTGCTGTGCGGTGGGGTTGGGTGTCCGGGTGCTGGGTGATTCCCCATGATGGTGCTGTGCGGTGGGGTTGGGTGCCCGGGTGCTGGGTGATTCCCCATGATGGTGCTGTGCGGTGGGGTTGGGTGTCCGGGTGCTGGGTGATTCCCCATGATGGTGCTGTGCGGTGGGGTTGGGTTTCCGCGTGCTGGGTGATTCCCCATGATGGTGCTGTGCGGTGGGGTTGGGTGTCCGGATGCTGGGTGATTCCCCATGATGGTGCTGTGCGGTGGGGTTGGGTGTCTGGGTGCTGGGTGATTCCCCATGATGGTGCTGTGCGGTGGGGTTGGGTGTCCGGGTGCTGGGTGATTCCCCACGATGGTGCTGTGCATTGGGATTGGGTGTCTGGGTGCTGGGTGATTCCCCATGATGGTGCTGTGTTGTGTGGTTGGGTGTCCGGGTGCTGGGTGATTCCCCATGATGGTGCTGTGCGGTGGGGTTGGGTGTCTGGGTGCTGGGTGATTCCCCATGATGGTGCTGTGCGGTGGGGTTGGGTGTCTGGGTGCTGGGTGATTCCCCATGATGGTGCTGTGCGGTGGGGCTGGGTGTCTGGGTGCTGGGTGATTCCCCATGATGGTGCTGTGCGGTGGGGTTGGGTGTCTGGGTGCTGGGTGATTCCCCATGATGGTGCTGTGCGGTGGGGTTGGGTGTCTGGGTGCTGGGTGATTCCCCATGATGGTGCTGTGCGGTGGGGTTCGGTGTCTGGGTGCTGGGTGATTCCCCATGATGGTGCTGTGCGGTGGGGTTGGGTGTCAGGGTGCTGGGTGATTCCCCATGATGGTGCTGTGCGGTGGGATTGGGTGTCTGGGTGGTCGGAAATTCCCCATGATGGTGCTGTGCGGTGGGGCTGGGTGTCTGGGTGCTGGGTGATTCCCCATGATGGTGCTGTGCGGTGGGGTTGGGTGTCTGGGTGCTGGGTGATTCCCCATGATGGTGCTGTGCGGTGGGGCTGGGTGTCTGGGTGCTGGGTGATTCCCCATGATGGTGCTGTGCGGTGGGGTTGGGTGTCTGGGTGCTGGGTGATTCCCCATGATGGTGCTGTGCGGTGGGGTTGGGTGTCTGGGTGCTGGGTGATTCCCCATGATGGTGCTGTGCGGTGGGGTTGGGTGTCTGGGTGCTGGGTGATTCCCCATGATGGTGCTGTGCGGTGGGGTTGGGTGTCCGGGTGCTGGGTGATTCCCCATGATGGTGCTGTGCGGTGGGGTTGGGTGTCCGGGTGCTGGGTGATTCCCCATGATGGTGCTGTGCGGTGGGGTTGGGTGTCTGGGTGCTGGGTGATTCCCCATGATGGTGCTGTGCGGTGGGGTTGGGTGTCTGGGTGCTGGGTGATTCCCCATGATGGTGCTGTGCGGTGGGGTTGGGTGTCCGGGTGCTGGGTGATTCCCCATGATGGTGCTGTGCGGTGGGGTTGGGTGTCTGGGTGCTGGGTGATTCCCCATGATGGTGCTGTGCGGTGGGGTTGGGTGTCAGGGTGCTGGGTGATTCCCCATGATGGTGCTGTGCGGTGGGGTTTGGTGTCTGGGTGTTTGGTGATTCCCCATGATGGTGCTGTGCGGTGGGATTTGGTGTCCGGGTGCTGGGTGATTCCCCATGATGGTGCTGTGCGGTGGGGTTGGGTCCGGGTGCTGGGTGATTCCCCATGATGGTGCTGTGCGGTGGGGTTGGGTGTCTGGGTGCTGGGTGATTCCCCATGATGGTGCTGTGCGGTGGGGTTGGGTGTCTGGGTGCTGGGTGATTCCCCATGATGGTGCTGTGCGGTGGGATTTGGTGTCCGGGTGCTGGGTGATTCCCCATGATGGTGCTGTGCGGTGGGGTTGGGTGTCTGGGTGCTGGGTGATTCCCCATGATGGTGCTGTGCGGTGGGGTTGGGTGCCCGGGTGCTGGGTGATTCCCCATGATGGTGCTGTGCGGTGGGGTTGGGTGTCCGGGTGCTGGGTGATTCCCCATGATGGTGCTGTGCGGTGGGATTGGGTGTCCGGGTGCTGGGTGATTCCCCATGATTCTGCTGTGCGGTGGGGTTGGGTGTCCGGGTGCTGGGTGATTCCCCATGATGGTGCTGTGCGGTGGGGTTGGGTGTCTGGGTGCTGGGTGATTCCCCATGATGGTGCTGTGCGGTGGGGTTGGGTGTCCGGATGCTGGGTGATTCCCCATGATGGTGCTGTGCGGTGGGGTTGGGTGTCCGGGTGCTGGGTGATTCCCCATGATGGTGCTGTGCGGTGGGGTTGGGTGTCCGGGTGCTGGGTGATTCCCCATGATGGTGCTGTGCGGTGGGGTTGGGTGTCCGGGTGCTGGGTGATTCCCCATGATGGTGCTGTGCGGTGGGGTTGGGTGTCCGGGTGCTGGGTGATTCCCCATGATGGTGCTGTGCGGTGGGGTTGGGTGTCCGGGTGCTGGGTGATTCCCCATGATGGTGCTGTGCGGTGGGGTTGGGTGTCTGGGTGCTGGGTGATTCCCCATGATGGTGCTGTGCGGTGTTATTTGGTGTCTGGGTGCTGGGTGATTCCCCATGATGGTGCTGTGCGGTGGGGTTGGGTGTCTGGGTGCTGGGTGATTCCCCATGATGGTGCTGTGCGGTGGGGTTGGGTGTCTGGGTGCTGGGTGATTCCCCATGATGGTGCTGTGCGGTGGGGTTGGGTGTCCGGGTGCTGGGTGATTCCCCATGATGGTGCTGAGTGGTGGGGTTGGCTGTCTGGGTGCTGGGTGATTCCCCATGATGGTGCTGTGCGGTGGGGTTGGGTGTCTGGGTGCTGGGTGATTCCCCATGATGGTGCTGTGCGGTGGGGTTGGGTGTCTGGGTGCTGGGTGACTCGCCATGATGGTGCTGTGCGGTGGGGTTGGGTGTCTTGGTGCTGGGTTAGTAGCAGCAGGGAGGACAGAACGGTCCCTATGCTCACCCTTACCTCCCTGTGTCACTGCCCGATTGATTGGGAGTGGGCTAGTAGCAGCAGGGAGGGCAGGACGGTCCCCATGATCACCCTTACTCCCTGCGTCACTGCCCGATTGATGGGGAGTGGGCTAGTAGGAGCAGGGAGGGCAGAACGGTACCTATGCTCACCCTTACCTCCCTGCGTCACTGCGCAATTGATGGGGATTTGGCTAGTAGGTGCAGGGAGGGCAGAACGTTCCCTACCCTCTCCCTAACCTCTCGGACTCACTGTGTGATTGATGGGGAGTGGGCTAGTAGGAGCAGGGAGGGCAAAACGGTCCCTATGCTCACCCTTACCTCCCTGCGTCACTGCCCGATTGATGGGGAGTGGACTAGTAGCAGCAGGGAGGACAGAATGTTCCCTACCCTCACCCTAACCTCTCTGACTCACTGTGTGATTGATGAGGAGTGGGCTAGTAGGAGCAGGGAGGGCAGAACGGTCCCTATGATCACCCTTACCTCCCTGCTTCACTGCCCGATTGATAGGGAGAGGGCTAGTAGCAGCTGGGAGGGCAGACCGGTCCCTATGCTCACCCTTACCTCCCTGTGTCACTGCCCGATTGATGTGGATTGGGCTAGTAGCAGCAGGGAGGGCAGAACGGTCCCTATGCTCACCCTTACCTCCCTGCGTCACTGGTTGATTGATGAGGAGTGGGCTAGTAGGAGCAGGGAGGGCAGAACGGTCCCTACCCTCACCCTTACCTCCTTGTGTCACTGCCCGATTGATGGGGAGTGGGCTAGTAGCGGCAGGGAGGGCAGAATGGTCCCTATCCTCACCCTAACCTCCCTGCGTCACTGCCCGATTGATAGGGAGTGGGCTAGTAGCAGCAGGGTGGGCAGAACGGTCCCTACCCTCACCCTTACCTCCCTGCGTCACTGTCCGATTGATGAGGAGTGGGCTAGTAGGAGCAGGGTGGGCAGCACCTTCCCTATGCTCACCCTTACCTCCCTGCGTCACTGCCCGATTGATGGGGAGTGGGCTAGTAGCAGCAGGGAGGGCAGAACGGTCCCTATGCTCACCCTTACCTCCCTGTGTCACTGCCCGATTGATGGGGAGTGGGCTAGTAGGAACAGGGTGGGCAGAACGGTCCCTATGCTCACCCTTACCTCCCTGTGTCACTGCCCGATTGATGTGGTGTGGGCTAGTAGCAGCAGGGAGGGCAGAACAGTCCCTACCCTCACCCTAACCTCTCGGACTCACTGTGTGATTGATGAGGTGTGGGCTATATGGAGCAGGGGGGGCAGAACGGTCCCTATGCTAACCCTTACCTCGTGCGTCACTGCCCGATTGATGGGGAGTGGGCTAGTAGGAGCAGGGAGGGCAGAACGGTCCCTATGCTCACCATTACCTCCCTGCGTCAATGCCCGATTGTTGGGGAGTGGGCTAGTAGGAGCAGGGAGGGCAGAATGGTCCCTATGATCACCCTTTCCTCCCTGCAACACTGCCCGATTGATGTGGAGTGGGCTTGTAGCAGCAGGGAGGGCACAACAGTCGCTATGCTCACCCTTACCTCCCTGGGTCACTGCCCGATGGATGGGGAGTGGGCTAGTAGGAGCAAGGAGGGTTGACCGGTCCCTATGCTCACCCTTACCTCCCTGCATCAGTGACCGATTGATGGGGAGTGGGCTAGTAGCAGCAGGGTGGGCAGAACGGTCCCTAGGTTCAACCTTACCTCCCTCCGTCACTGCCCGATTGATGTGGAGTGGGCTAGTAGCAGCAGGGAGGGCAGAACGGTCCCTACCCTCACCCGAACCTCTCTGACTCACTGTGTGAATGATGGGGAGTGGGCTAGTAGCAGCAGGGAGGGCAGAACGGTCCCTATCCTCACCCTAACCTCCCTGTGTCACTGCCCGATTGATGGGGAGTGGGCTAGTAGCAGCAGGGTGGGCAGTACGGTCCCTACCCTCACCCTTACCTCCCTGTGTCACTGCCCGATGGATGGGGAGTGGGCTTGTAGCAGCAGGGAGGACAGAACGGTCCCTATGCTCACCCTTACCTCCTTGGGTCACTGCCCGATTGATGGGGAGTGGGCTGGTAGATGCAAGGAGAGTAGACCGGTCCCTATGCTCACCCTTACCTCCCTGCATCACTGACCGATTGATGGGGAGTGGGCTAGTAGCAGCACGGTGGGCAGAACGGTCCCTAGGTTCAACCTTACCTCCCTCCGTCACTGTGTGATTGATGTGGAGTGGGTAGTAGCAGCAGGGAGGGCAGAACGGTCCCTATCCTCACCCTAACCTCCCTGCGTCACTGCCCGATTGATGGGGAGTGGGCTAGTAGCAACAGAGTGGGCAGAACGGTCCCTACCCTCACCCTTACCTCCCTGTGTCACTGCCCGATGGATGGGGAGTGGGCTAGTAGCAGCAGGGAGGGCAGAACGGTCCCTATCCTCACCCTAACCTCCCTGCGTCACTGCCCGATTGATGAGGAGTGGGCTAGTAGGAGCAGGGTGGGCAGCACCTTCCCTATGCTCACCCTTACCTCCCTGCGTCACTGCCCGATTGATGAGGAGTGGGCTAGTAGGAGCAGGGTGGGCCGAACGGTGCCTATCCTCACCCTTACCTCCCTGCGTCATTGCCAGATTGATGGGGAGTGGGCTAGTAGCAGCAGGCAGGGCAGAACGGTCCCTATGCTCACCCTTACCTCCCTGTGTCACTGCTCGATTGATTGGGAGTGGGCTAGTAGCAGCATGGAGGGCAGAACAGTCCCTACCCTCACCCTTACCACCCAGCGTCACTGCCCGATTGTTGGGGAGTGGGCTAGTAGCAGCAGGGAGGGCAGAACGGTCCCTATGCTCACCCTTACCTCCCTGCGTCACTGTCCGATTGATGGGGAGTGGACTAGTAGGAACAGGGAGGGCAGAACGGTCCCTATGCTCACCCTTACCTCCCTGTGTCACTGCCCGATTGATGGGGAGTAGGCTAGTAGCAGCAGGGAGGGCAGAACGGTCCCTACCCTCACCCTTACCTCCCAGCGTCACTGCCCGATTGATGGGGAGTGGGCTAGTAGAACAGGGAGGGCAGAACGGTCCCTATGCTCACCCTTACCTCCCTGCGTCACTGCCCGATTGATGGGGAGTGGGCTAGTAGGAGCAGGGAGGGCAGAACAGTCGCTATCTCACCCTTACCTCACTGCGTCACTGCCCGATTGATGGGGAGTGGGCTAGTAGCAGCAGGGAGGGCAGAACGGTCCCTATGCTCACTCTTACCTCCCTGCGTCACTTCCGATTGATGGGGTGTGGGCTAGGAGGAGCAGGGAGGTCAGAACGGTCCCTATCCTCACCCTTACCTCCCTTCGTCACTGCCCGATTGATGGGGAGTGGGCTAGTAGAAGCAGGGAGGGCAGAACGGTCCCTATGCTCACCCTAACCTCCCTGCGTCACTGCCTGATTGATGAGGAGTGGGCCAGTAGGAGCAGGGAGGGCAGAACGGTCCCTAAGCTCACCCTTACATCCCTGCGTCACTGCCCGATTGATGGAAGTGGGTTAGTAGGAGCAGGGAGGGCAGAACGGTCCCTATCCTCACCCTTACCTCCCTTCATCACAGCCCGATTGATGGGGAGTGGTCTAGTAGAAGCAGGGAGGGCAGAACGGTCCCTATGCTCACCCTAACCTCCCTGCGTCACTGCCTGATTGATGTGGAGTGGGCTAGTAGCAGCAGGTGGGGAAGAACGGTCGCTACCCTCACCCTGATCTCTCTGCTTTACTGTGTGAATGATGGGGTGTGGGCTAGTAGGAGCAGGGTGGGGAGAACAGGCCCTATGCTCATCCTTACCTCTTTGCATCACTGCCCGATTGATGGGGAGTGGGCTAGTAGGTGCAGGAAGGGCAGAATGGTCCCTACCCTCACCCGAACCTCTCTGACTCACTGTGTGATTGATGAGGAGTGGGATAGTAGCAGCAGGGAGGGCAGACCGGTCCCTAAGCTCACCCTTACCTCCCTGCGTCACTGCCCGATTGATGGGGAGTGGGCTAGTAGCAGCAGGCAGGGCAGAACAGTCTCTATGCTCACCCTTACCTCCCTGCGTCACTGGTCGATTGATGTGTAGTGGGCTAGTAGCAGCAGGGATGGCAGAACGGTCCCTATGCTCACCCTTACATCCCTGCGTCTCTGCCCGATTGATGGGGAGTGGGCTAGTAGGAGCAGGCAGGGCAGAACGGTCCCCACCCTCACCCTTACCTCCCAGCGTCACTGCCTCATTGATGTGGAGTGGGCTAGTAGCAGCAGGGAGGGCAGAACAGTCCCTACCCTCACCCTAACCTCTCTGATTCACTGTGTGATTGATGGGGTTTGGGGTAGTAGGAACAGGGTGGGGAGAACGGCCCCTATGCTCACCCTTACTTCCCAGCGTCACTGCCCGATTGATGAGGAGTGGGATAGTAGGAGCAGGGAGGGCAGAACGGTCCCTATGCTCACCCTTACCTCCCTGCGTCACTGCTTGATTGATGTGGAGTGGGCTAGTAGCAGCTGGTGGGGAAGAACGGTCGCTACCCTCACCCTGATCTCTCTGCATTACTGTGTGAATGATGAGGTGTGGGCTAGTAGGAGCAGGGTGGGGAGAACAGGCCCTATGCTCATCCTTACCTCCCTGCATCACTGCCCGATTGATGGGGAGTGGGCTAGTAGCAGCAGGGAGGGCAGAACGGTCCCTATGCTCACCCTATCCTCCCTGCGTCACTGCCCGATTGATGTGGAGTAGGCTAGTAGCAGCAGGGAGGGCAGAAAGGTCACTACCCTCACCCTAACCTCTCTGATTCACTATGTGAATGATGAGCTGTGGGCTAGTAGCAGCAGGGAGGGCGGAACGGTCCCTATGCTCACCCTTACCTCCCTGTGTCATTGCACGATTCCCCATGATTCCCCATGATGGTGCTGTGCGGTGGGGTTGGGTGTCTGGGTGCTGGGTGATTCCCCATGATGGTGCTGTGCGGTGGGGTTGGGTGTCTGGGTGCTGGGTGATTCCCCATGATGGTGCTGTGCGGTGGGGTTGGGTGTCTGGGTGCTGGGTGATTCCCCATGATGGTGCTGTGCGGTGGGATTTGGTGTCCGGGTGCTGGGTGATTCCCCATGATGGTGCTGTGCGGTGGGGTTGGGTGTCTGGGTGCTGGGTGATTCCCCATGATGGTGCTGTGCGGTGGGGTTGGGTGTCTGGGTGCTGGGTGATTCCCCATGATGGTGCTGTGCGGTGGGGTTGGGTGTCCGGGTGCTGGGTGATTCCCCATGATGGTGCTGTGCGGTGGGGTTGGGTGTCCGGGTGCTGGGTGATTCCCCATGATGGTGCTGTGCGGTGGGGTTGGTTGTACCGGTGCTGGGTGATTCCCCATGATGGTGCTGTGCGGTGGGGTTGGGTGTCTGGGTGCTGGGTGATTCCCCATGATGGTGCTGTGCGGTGGGGTTGGGTGTCCGGGTGCTGGGTGATTCCCCATGATGGTGCTGTGCGGTGGGATTTGGTGTCCGGGTGCTGGGTGATTCCCCATGATGGTGCTGTGCGGTGGGGTTGGGTGTCCGGGTGCTGGGTGATTCCCCATGATGGTGCTGTGCGGTGGGGTTGGGTGTCCGGGTGCTGGGTGATTCCCCATGATGGTGCTGTGCGGTGGGGTTGGGTGTCTGGGTGCTGGGTGACTCCCCATGATGGTGCTGTGCGGTGGGATTTGGTGTCAGGGTGCTGGGTGATGCCCCATGATGGTGCTGTGCTGTGGGGTTGGGTGTCTGGGTGCTGGGTGATTCCCCATGATGGTGCTGTGCGGTGGGGTTGGGTGTCTGGGTGCTGGGTGATTCCCCATGATGGTGCTGTGCGGTGGGGTTGGGTGTCTGGGTGTTCGGAAATTCCCCATGATGGAGCTGTGCGGTGGGGTTTGGTGTCTGGGTGCTGGGTGATTCCCCATGATGGTGCTGTGCGGTGGGGTTGGGTGTCCGGGTGCTGGGTGATTCCCCATGATGGTGCTGTGCGGTGGGGTTTGGAGTCTTGGTGCTGGTTGATTCCCCATGATGGTGCTGTGCGGTGGGGTTGGGTGTCTGGGTGCTGGGTGATTCCCCATGATGGTGCTGTGCGGTGGGGTTGGGTGTCTGGGTGCTGGGTGATTCCCCATGATGGTGCTGTGCGGTGGGGTTTGGTGTCCGGGTGCTGGGTGACTCCCCATGATGGTGCTGTGCGGTGGGGTTGGGTGTCAGGGTGCTGGGTGATTCCCCATGATGGTGCTGTGCGGTGGGGTTGGGTGTCCGGGTGCTGGGTGATTCCCCATGATGGTGCTGTGCGGTGGGGTTGGGTGTCTGGGTGCTGGGTGATTCCCCATGATGGTGCTGTGCGGTGGGGTTGGGTGTCTGGGTGCTGGGTGATTCCCCATGATGGTGCTGTGCGGTGGGGTTGGGTGTCCGGGTGCTGGGTGATTCCCCATGATGGTGCTGTGCGGTGGGGTTGGGTGTCCGGGTGCTGGGTGATTCCCCATGATGGTGCTGTGCGGTGGGGTTGGTTGTACCGGTGCTGGGTGATTCCCCATGATGGTGCTGTGCGGTGGGGTTGGGTGTCTGGGTGCTGGGTGATTCCCCATGATGGTGCTGTGCGGTGGGATTTGGTGTCTGGGTGCTGTGTTTTTCCCCATGATGGTGCTGTGCGGTGGGATTTGGTGTCTGGGTGCTGGGTGATTCCCCATGTTGGTGCTGTGCGGTGGGGTTGGGTGTCTGGGTGCTGGGTGATTCCCCATGATGGTGCTGTGCGGTGGGGTTGGGTGTCTGGATGCTGGGTGATTCCCCATGATGGTGCTGTGCGGTGGGGTTGGGTGTCTGGGTGCTGGGTGATTCCCCATGATGGTGCTGTGCGGTGGGGTTGGGTGTCTGGGTGCTGGGTGATTCCCCATGATGGTGCTGTGCGGTGGGGTTGGGTGTCTGGGTGCTGGGTGATTCCCCATGATGGTGCTGTGCGGTGGGGTTGGGTGTCTGGGTGCTGGGTGATTCCCCATGATGGTGCTGTGCGGTGGGGTTGGGTGTCTGGATGCTGGGTGATTCCCCATGATGGTGCTGTGCGGTGGGGTTGGGTGTCCGGGTGCTGGGTGATTCCCCATGATGGTGCTGTGCGGTGGGGTTGGGTGTCTGGGTGCTGGGTGATTCCCCATGATGGTGCTGTGCGGTGGGGTTGGGTGTCCGGGTGCTGGGTGATTCCCCATGATGGTGCTGTGCGGTGGGGTTGGGTGTCTGGGTGCTGGGTCAGTCCCCATGATGGTGCTGTGCGGTGGGGTTGGGTGTCTGGGTGCTGGGTGATTCCCCATGATGGTGCTGTGCGGTGGGGTTGGGTGTCCGGGTGCTGGGTGATTCCCCATGATGGTGCTGTGCGGTGGGGTTGGGTGTCTGGGTGCTGGGTGATTCCCCATGATGGTGCTGTGCGGTGGGGTTGGGTGCCTGGGTGCTGGGTGATTCCCCATGATGGTGCTGTGCGGTGGGATTTGGTGTCTGGGTGCTGGGTGATTCCCCATGATGGTGCTGTGCGGTGGGGTTGGGTATCCGGGTGCTGGCTCAATCCCCATGATGGTGCTGTGCGGTGGGGCTGGGTGTCCGGGTGCTGGGTGATTCCCCATGATGGTGCTGTGCGGTGGGGTTGGGTGTCTGGGTGCTGGGTGATTCCCCATGATGGTGCTGTGCGGTGGGGTTGGGTGTCCGGGTGCTGGGTGATTCCCCATGATGGTGCTGTGCGGTGGGGTTGGGTGTGTGGGTGCTGGGTGATTCCCCATGATGGTGCTGTGCGGTGGGGTTGGCTGTCTGGGTGCTGGGTGATTCCCCATGATGGTGCTGTGCGGTGGGGTTGGGTGTCTGGGTGCTGGGTGATTCCCCATGATGGTGCTGTGCGGTGGGGTTGGGTGTCTGGGTGCTGGGTGATTCGCCATGATGGTGCTGTGCGGTGGGGTTGGGTCCGGGTGCTGGGTGATTCCCCATGATGGTGCTGTGCGGTGGGGTTGGGTGTCTGGGTGCTGGGTGATTCCCCATGATGGTGCTGTGCGGTGGGGTTGGATGTCTGCGTGCTGGGTGATTCCCCATGATGGTGCTGTGCGGTGGGGTTGGGTGTCTGGGTGCTGGGTGATTCCCCATGATGGTGCTGTGCGGTGGGGTTGGGTGTCTGGGTGCTGGGTGATTCCCCATGATGGTGCTGTGCGGTGGGGTTGGGTGTCTGGGTGCTGGGTGATTCCCCATGATGGTGCTCTGCGGTGGGGTTGGGTGTCCGGGTGCTGGGTGATTCCCCATGATGGTGCTGTGCGGTGGGGTTGGGTGTCCGGGTGCTGGGTGATTCCCCATGATGGTGCTGTGCGGTGGGGTTGGGTGTCTGGGTGCTGGGTGATTCCCCATGATGGTGCTGTGCGGTGGGGTTGGGTGTGTGGGTGCTGGGTGATTCCCCATGATGGTGCTGTGCGGTGGGGTTGGGTGTCCGGGTGCTGGGTGATTCCCCATGATGGTGCTGTGCGGTGGGGTTGGGTGTCTGGGTGCTGGGTGGTTCCCCATGATGGTGCTGTGCGGTGGGGTTGGGTGCCCGGGTGCTGGGTGGTTCCCCATGATGGTGCTGTGCGGTGGGGTTGGGTGTCTGGGTGCTGGGTGATTCCCCATGATGGTGCTGTGCGGTGGGGTTGGGTGTCTGGGTGCTGGGTGATTCCCCATGATGGTGATGTGCGGTGGGGTTGGGTGTCTGGGTGCTGGGTGATTCCCCATGATGGTGCTGTGCGGTGGGTTTGGGTGTCCGGGTGCTGGGTGATTCCCCATGATGGTGCTGTGCGGTGGGGTTGGGTGTCCGGGTGCTGGGTGATTCCCCATGATGGTGCTGTGCGGTGGGGTTGGGTGTCCGGGTGCTGGGTGACTCCCCATGATGGTGCTGTGCGGTGGGGTTGGGTGTCCGGGTGCTGGGTGATGCCCCATGATGGTGCTGTGCGGTGGGGTTTGGTGCCCGGGTGCTGGGTGATTCCCCATGATGGTGCTGTGCGGTGGGGATGGGTGTCTGGGTGCTGGGTGATTCCCCATGATGGTGCTGTGCGGTGGGATTGGGTTTCCGGGTGCTGTGTTATTCCCCATGATGGTGCTGTGCGGTGGGGTTGGGTGTCCGTGTGCTGGGTGATTCCCCATGATGGTGCTGTGCGGTGGGGTTGGGTGTCTGGGTGCTGTGTTATTTCCCATGATGGTGCTGTGCGGTGGGGTTGGGTGTGTGGGTGCTGGGTGATTCCCCATGATGGTGCTGTGCGGTGGGGTTGGGTGTCTGGGTGCTGGGTGATTCCCCATGATGGTGCTGTGCGGTGGGGTTGGGTGTCCGGGTGCTGGGTGATTCCCCATGATGGTGCTGTGCGGTGGGGTTGGGTGTCTGGGTGCTGGGTGACTCCCCATGATGGTGCTGTGCGGTGGGATTGGGTGTCCGGGTGCTGGGTGATTCCCCATGATGGTGCTGTGCGGTGGGGCTGGGTGTCTGGGTGCTGTGTGATTCCCCATGATGGTGCTGTGCGGTGGGGTTGGGTGTCCGGGTGCTGGGTGATTCCCCATGATGGTGCTGTGCGGTGGGATTTGGTGTCCGGGTGCTGGGTGATTCCCCATGATGGTGCTGTGCGGTGGGGTTGGGTGTCCGGGTGCTGGGTGATTCCCCATGATGGTGCTGTGCGGTGGGGTTGGGTGTCTGGGCGCTGGGTGATTCCCCATGATGGTGCTGTGCTGTGGGGTTGGGTCTCTGGGTACTGGGTGATTCCCCATGATGGTGCTGTGCGGTGGGGTTGGTTGTACGGGTGCTGGGTGATTCCCCATGATGGTGCTGTGCGGTGGGATTTGGTGTCCGGGTGCTGGGTGATTCCCCATGATGGTGCTGTGCGGTGGGGTTGGGTGTCTGGGTGCTGGGTGATTCCCCATGATGGTGCTGTGCGGTGGGATTTGGTGCCCGGGTGCTGGGTGATTCCCCATGATGGTGCTGTGCGGTGGGGTTGGGTGTCTGGGTGCTGGGTGATTCCCCATGATGGTGCTGTGCGGTGGGATTTGGTGTCTGGGTGCTGGGTGATTCCCCATGATGGTGCTGTGCGGTGGGATTGGGTGTCCGGGTGCTGGGTGATTCCCCATGATGGTGCTGTGCGGTGGGGTTGGGTGTCCGGGTGCTGGGTGATTCCCCA
>JANJGN010002479.1:0-62500 GCA_026770705.1 Isurus oxyrinchus
GGGGGGTGTGGTTGGTTGCGGTTATGGGATCGTGCTGTGCCGTGAGGCTGCGGTTACGGGATCGTGCTGTGCCATGAGGCTGCGGTACGGGATCGTGCTGCGCCGTGGGCTGCGGTATGGGCGGGGTGGGGTGCGGTTACGGGATCGTGCTGTGCCGTGGGCTGCGGTATGGGGGGGTGGGGTGCGGTTATGGGATCGTGCTGTGCCGTGGGCTGCAGTATGGGCGGGGATGGGTACGGTTACGGGATCGTGCTGTGCAGTGAGGCTGCGGTTACGGGATCGTGCTGCGCCGTGGGCTGCGGTATGGGCGGGGTGGGGTGCGGTTACGGGATCGTGCTGTGCCGTGGGCTGCGGTATGGGGGGGTGGGGTGCGGTTATGGGATCGTGCTGTGCCGTTGGCTGCGGTATGGGCGGGAATGGGTACGGTTACGGGATCGTGCTGTGCAGTGAGGCTGCGGTTACGGGATCGTGCTGCGCCGTGGGCTGCGGTATGGGTGGGGTGGGTTGCGGTTACGGGATCGTGCTGTGCCGTGGGCTGCGGTATGGGGGGGGGTGGGGTGCGGTTACGGGATCGTGCTGTGCCGTGGGCTGCGGTATGGGCGGGGTTGGGTGCGGTTACGGGATCGTGCTGTGCCATGAGGCTGCGGTTACGGGATCATGCTGTGCCGTGAGGCTGCAGTTACGGGATCGTGCTGCGCCGTGGGCTGCGGTTTGGGGGGGTGTGGTGGGTTGCGGTTATGGGATCGTGCTGTGCGTCCGTCTCCCCCTCTCCCCCCCCGGGTCCCGGTGAACGTTCCCTGACCCACTGACCCAGACATGGAGTTTCTCGAGGTCCTGACCGAGGGGTTGGAGCGAGTGTTACTGGTGCGAGGAGGAGGCAGCGAGGTCATCACCATCTACTCCTAGGGGGGGGTCCCCCTCCCTCCACTGTGGAACGCCACGCCATGGACCGGCGGGGGTGGTGGGGGGGGGGGGGGGCACAGAACACAACCCCTCCCAGCCCACTGAGGCACAGGAAGATCCCACAACCGGCTGGACCGGACGGAAGGACGTGAAGCGGAGTGGGGCAAACGTGGCTGCGATACCTCAATGGTCCACCCTCCCCCCCCCCCTCCCCCCTCCACTCCGACTCCCGCCCTCCCTCGATTCCCCGGAGAGGGTTTGGGGTTGGGAGTGAGGAGGGGTGGGGGGGTGGGGGGGTAAAGCCAATTGTATCAGACGGTGCTGGGGGCGAGGGGTAGGAGTTTGAGGGACGGGAAGTGGAGGTGAGGGGGGGGGTTTTTGCGAGGGAAGGAACGTGCGGCGAGAACGGGCCAAGGTCAAGAGGGAGAATGAGGTGGAGGAAGTAGGGACCAGGAGGTGGAATGAGGAGGGGAAGGGAGGGCCTGGGTGGGGGGGGGAGGGAGCGGAAGGTAGGGCTAAGGTAGTGCCAGTGAGTGAGTGAGAGTGAGGTCGGGGGGAGGGGGCCAGGAGGAGGGTGAGATGGGAGGTAGGTCCCAGGAGGGAGAGGGCAGAGGGAGGCTAGGGCTCAGGAGGGAGAGGGGCTTGGGAATGGGGTTGGGGTAGGGCCTAGGAGGGAGAGGGGTGTGGGGATTGGGCCCAGGAGGGTAAGGGGGGGGGGGGTGGGGGTACGGCCCTGCATGGCACAGGACAGAATGTGTCTGAACTGAGTCATTTGAGCAACAGGGGGTCAGAAAATTCCAGAATGGGACTCTCCGCCCCCATCCGTCCCCCCTCTCCTCCTGCTCTGCTCTCCCACGCTCTACCCGTGCACTCCCCCCCCACCCCCGTGCTGTCCTCCAGCTCTCCCCCCCCCCCCCCCCCCCGCTCTCTCCACCCTGTTCTCCCCCGCTCTACCCGCGCACTCCCCCCTGCTCGCTACCCTCTTCCCTCCGCGCTCCCGCTCTCTCCACCCTGCTCTCCCCCACTCTAACCGTGCACTCGCCCCCGTGCTGTCCACCAGCTCTCCCCCCCCCCGCTCTCTCCACCCTGCTCTCCCCCGCTCTACCCACGCACTCCCCCCCGCTCGCTACCCTCTTCCCTCCGCGCTCCCGCTCTCTCCACCCTGCTCTCCCCCACTCTAACCGTGCACTCGCCCCCGTGCTGTCCTCCAGCTCTCCCCCCTCCCCCCCGCTCTCTCCCCATCGTGCTCCCGCTCTCTCCGCCCTGCTCTCTGCTCTACCCACTCGCTCCCCGTACACTCTAACCTCTTCCTTCTGCACTCCCGCTCTCTCCTCCCTGCTCTCCATCACTCTACCCACGCACTCTACCCACGCACTCCCCCTGCACTCTACCCTCATCCCTCCGTGCTCCCGCTCTCTCCGCCCTGCTCTCTCCCGCTCTACCCGCGCACTCCATCTGCGTTGTCCTCCTGCTCTCTCCCCTGCGCTATTCCCCCTCTACCCCCGCACTCTCTGCCCTGCGTTCTTCCCTGTCCTGTTCTCCGCATTCTTCCCCACCCTGCTCTCCCCCCACCACACTCCGCGCCTCTCCCACCCGTTCCCTTCCGCTCCACGCACTCTCCCCCTCTGCCGCGCTCCCGCTCTTGCCACTGCTTTCTGCGCTCCGTTCCACCTTGCTCTCCGTGCCTCCCCACCCCCCCCACCCCCCGTTCTCCCCCTTCTATCCCCCGGCTCTCCATGGTCTCCCCCCCACCCGCTCCCTCCCCCTGCCCCGCTCCACGCATGCTCACCCCCTGCTCTCCACACACTCCCCGTTCTTCCGCGCTCTCCCTCCTGCTCCATCCACCTCTCCGCCCGTGCTCCCCCCCCCGCTCTCCCCCCCCCGCTCTCCCCCCCCGCTTTCCCCTCCCCGCTCTCCCCTCCCCGCTCTCCCTGCCCCGCTCTCCCCCTGCTCTCCCCGCCCGTGCTCCCTGCCCCGCTCTCCCCCTGCTCTCCCCGCCCCGCTCTCCCTGCCCTGCTCTCCCCGCTCTCCCCCTGCTCTCCCCGCCTGTGCTCCTTGCCCCGTTTTTCCCCGTTCTCCCCCTGCTCTCCCCCGCTCTCCCCCTGCTCTCCCCGCCTGTGCTCCTTGCCCCGGTTTGCCCCGTTCCTCCCCTGCTCTCCCCGCTCTCCCACTGCTCTCCCCCGCCCCCTGCTCTCCCCGCTCTCCCTCTGCTCTCCCCACCGCCGTGCTCCCTGCCCCGCTCTCCCCCTTCACCACCCACCGTGAACCAACAGTGTTTATTTTTATTCCATTTGTTTCACATGATTGAAGGCACTTTACCTGACTGGGACTGGGGGCTTGCTCGCCGGGAAAGCTCCCTGGAATCCGTCCTGAACGTTGTGTGTGTGTGTACTTGTGTTTTTCTTAGAACCTTCCGGAAGCGGGGAGACTCTTGTCTGTCTGTCTGTCTGTCTGTCTGTTGTGTGAGGATCATTAAGACTATGTCAGCTTCTCTCAGTCCAGCTCCAGCAATAGACACCAGCGAAATCGGCACCTCCACCTGAGAGGGCAGGCGGGGGTCTCTTCCCTCGTCTCCCTCAGCGCTGACCCTCCGACAGTGCGGCTCTCCCTCAGCGCTGACCCTCCGACAGTGCGGCTCTCCCTCAGCACTGACCCTCCAACAGTGCGGCTCTCCCTCAGCACTGACCCTCCGACAGTGCGGCTCTCCCTCAGCACTGATCCTCCGACAGTGCGGCCCTCCCTCAGGACTGACCCTCCGACAGTGCGGCTCTCCCTCAGCACTGACCCTCCGACAGTGCGGCTCTCCCTCAGCACTGACCCTCTGACAATGCAGCACTCCCCCAGCACTGACCCTCCGACAGTGCGGCTCTCCCTCAGCACTGACCCTCCGACAGTGCGGCTCTCCCTCAGTACTGACCCTCCGACAGTGCGGCTCTCCCTCAGCACTGACCCTCTGACAGTGCGGCTCTCCCTCAGCACTGACACTCCGACAGTGCAGCACTCCCCCAGCACTGACCCTCCGACAGTGCGGCTCTCCCTCAGCACTGACCCTCTGACAGTGCGGCTCTCCCTCAGCACTGACCCTCTGACAGTGCGGCTCTCCCTCAGCACTGACACTCCGACAGTGCAGCACTCCCCCAGCACTGACCCTCCGACAGTGCGGCTCTCCCTCAGCACTGACCCTCCGACAGTGCGGCTCTCCCTCAGCACTGACCCTCTGACAGTGCGGCTCTCCCTCAGCACTGACACTCCGACAGTGCAGCACTCCCCCAGCACTGACCCTCCGACAGTGCGGCTCTCCCTCAGCACTGACCCTCCGACAGTGCGGCTCTCCCTCAGTACTGACCCTCCGACAGTGCGGCTCTCCCTCAGTACTGACCCTCCGACAGTGCGGCGCTCCCTCAGCACTGACCCTCCGACAGTGCTGCTCTCCCTCAGGACTGACCCTCCGACAGTGCGGCTCTCCCTCAGCACTGACCCTCCGACAGTGCAGCTGTCCCTCAGCACTGACCCTCCGACAGTGCGGCACTCCCTCAGTGCTGACCCTCCGACAGTGCGGCTCTCCCTCAGCACTGACCCTCCGACAGTGCGGCTCTCCCTCAGTACTGACCCTCCGACAGTGCGGCTCTCCCTCAGTACTGACCCTCCGACAGTGCGGCTCTCCCTCAGTACTGACCCTCCGACAGTGCGGCTCTCCCTCAGCACTGACCCTCCGACAGTGCTGCTCTCCCTCAGGACTGACCCTCCGACAGTGCGGCTCTCCCTCAGCACTGACCCTCCGACAGTGCAGCTGTCCCTCAGCACTGACCCTCCGACAGTGCGGCACTCCCTCAGTGCTGACCCTCCGACAGTGCGGCTCTCCCTCAGCACTGACCCTCCGACAGTGCGGCTCTCCCTCAGTACTGACCCTCCGACAGTGCGGCTCTCCCTCAGTACTGACCCTCCGACAGTGCGGCTCTCCCTCAGTACTGACCCTCCGACAGTGCGGCGCTCCCTCAGTACTGACCCTCCGACAGTGCGGCTCTCCCTCAGCACTGACCCTCCGACAGTGCGGCTCTCCCTCGGCGCTGACCCTCCGACAGTGCGGCTCTCCCTCAGCACTGACCCTCCCACAGTGCGGCTGTCCCTCAGCACTGACCCTCCGACAGCGCGGCTCTCCCTCGGCGCTGACCCTCCGACAGCGCGGCTCTCCCTCAGCACTGACCCTTGCTCTGTTTGAGTGTAGAAGGTGAGAAATTTCGGCTCCCTGCTCCGTGTCAGACCAAGGTTCTCGATGCTTTGATGCCCTTTATGTTTCAGATCAGCGGAATCGCTCGGTACACACATTAACACTTAAAAATAAAACCTTTTTTTATACGCACGCGGTTCTGCTCTTTAGAAGACAATGGACGATTTGCGACTGGGCGGTGTTGCGACTGTCCAGGATCCTGTTACTGTTTGTAGCTCTGCTCCCTTTCCCTCGCTCTGACGTGTTACACACCTTCAGTTCACAGAGCCTCCCAGTGGGTAGAAAAGGCAGAAACAGGTCGAATGTCTCTCAGTTCGCACAAAGGAAGATGGTTGTGCGGTTTCACTGGTGACCAACCTCCTGAGGTGAGGGTGACCGCCGTGAGGGGGGAGTGACTGCCCCTGACATCGAGGCAGCATTTGACCGAGTGTGGCATCAAGGGGCCCTGGCAACACTGGAGACAATGGGAATCAGGGGGAAAACTCTCCGCTGGTTGGAGTCATACCCAGCACAAAGGAAGATGGTTGTGTGCTTGTTGGGGGGTCGGTCATCTCAGCTCCAGGACGTCACTGCAGGAGTTCCTCAGGGTGAGTGTCCGCGGCCCAACCATCTTCAGCCGCTTCATCCATGACCTTCCTTCCATCGTAAGGTCAGGAGTGGGGATGTTCGCTGATGGTTGCACAATGTTCAGCACCATTCACAATTCCTCAGATACTGAAGCAGCCCCGTGTCCAAATGCAGCAAGACCTGGACAATATCCAGGCTCGGGGCTGACAAGTGGCCAGTAACATTCACACCCACACACACAAGTGTCAGGCAGTAACCATCTCCAACAAGAGAGAATCCAACCATCGCCGCCTTGATGTTCAATGGCATCACCATCACTGAATCCCCCACTATCTACATCCTGGGGGTTCCCATTGACCAAAAACTGAACTGGGGACCAGCCATATAAATACTGCAGCTACAAGACTCCCATCTAACAGAGATGTGGTTGATTCTACCTTGAAGACTGAAGACAAATAAATATCTAGCGAGTAACACCCATGCTCCACCCCCCACCCAATTCCCACCGCCCTTCCCACAATGCACCACCCTTCACCCACCAAGTTCCCCTCCGAGCCTCTCACCATCCCGACTTGGAAATATATCGGCCGTTCCTTCACTGTCACAGGGACAAAATCCAGGAACTCCCTCCCTAACAGCGCCGTGGGTGTACCTACACCACAGGGACAAAATCCAGGAACTCCCTCCCTAACAGCGCCGTGGGTGTACCTACACCACAGGGACAAAATCCTGGAACTCCCTCCCTAACAGCACTGTGGGTGTACCTACACCACAGGGACAAAATCCTGGAAATCCCTAACAGCGCTGTGGGTGTACCTACACCACAGGGACAAAATCCTGGAACTCCCTCCCTAACAGCACTGTGGGTGTACCTACACCACACGGACAAAATCCTGGAACTCCCTCCCTAACAGCGCTGTGGGTGTACCTACACCACAGGGACAAAATCCTGGAACTCGCTCCCTAACAGCGCTGTGGGTGTACCTACACCACAGGTACAAAATCCTGGAACTCCCACCCTGACAGCACCGTGGGTGTACCTACACCACACGAGTCAAAATCCTGGAACTCCCTTGCCTAACAGCGCCCTGTGTGTACCTACACCACTGGGGACAAAATCCTGGAACTCCCTCCCTAACAGCACCGTGGGTGTACCTACACCACAGGGACAAAATCCTGGAACTCCCTCCCTAACAGCACTGTGGGTGTACCTACACCACAGGGACAAAATCCTGGAACTCCCTCCCTAACAGCACTGTGGGTGTACCTACACCACAGGGACAAAATCCTGGAACTCCCTCCCTAACAGCACCGTGGGTGTACCTACACCACAGGGACAAAATCCTAGAACTCCCTCCCTAACAGCGCTGTGGGTGTACCTACACCACAGGGACAAAATCCTGGAACTCCCTCCCTAACAGCGCTGTGGGTGTACCTACACCACAGGGACAAAATCCTGGAACTCCCTCCCTAACAGCGCTGTGGGTGTACCTACACCACAGGGACAAAATCCTAGAACTCCCTCCCTAACAGCGCTGTGGGTGTACCTACACCACAGGGACAAAATCCTGGAACTCCCTCCCTAACAGCACTGTGGGTGTACCTACACCACAGGGACAAAATCCTGGAACTCCCTCCCTAACAGCACTGTGGGTGTACCTACACCACAGGGGACAAAATCCTGGAACTCCCTCCCTAACAGCACTGTGGGTGTACCTACACCACAGGGACAAAATCCTGGAACTCCCTCCCTAACAGCACTGTGGGTGTACCTACACCACTGGGGACAAAATCCTGGAACTCCCTCCCTAACAGCACCGTGGGTGTACCTACACCACAGGGGACAAAATCCTGGAACTCCCTCCCTAACAGCGCTGTGGGTGTACCTACACCACAGGGGGACAAAATCCTGGAACTCCTTCCCTAACAGCGCCGTGGATGTACCTACACCACAGGGGACACAATCCTGGAACTCCCTCCCTAACAGCACTGTGGGTATACCTACACCACAGGGACAAAATCCTGGAACTCCCTCCCTAACAGCGCTGTGGGTGTACCTACACCACACGGATAAAATCGTGGAACTCCCTCCCTAACAGCGCTGTGGGTGTACCTACACCACAGGGGACAAAATCCTGGAAGTCCCTCCCTAACGGCACTGTGGGTGTACCTACACCACAGGGACAAAATCCTGGAACTCCCTCCCTAATAGCACTGTGGGGTGTACCTACACCACAGGGGACAAAATCCTGGAACTCCCTCCCTAACAGCACTGTGGGTGTACCTACACCACAGGGAACAAAATCCTGGAACTCCCTCCCTAACAGCGCTGTGGGTGTACCTACACCACAGAGGACAAAATCCTGGAACTCCCTCCCTAACAGCACCGTGGGTGTACCTACACCACAGGGAACAAAATCCTGGAACTCCCTCCCTAACAGCGCCGTGGGTGTACCTACACCACAGGGACAAAATCCTGGAACACCCTCCCTAACAGCACTGTGGGTGTACCTACAGCACACAGGGGACAACATCCTGGAACTCCCTCCCTAACAGCGCCGTGGGTGTACCTACACCACAGGGACAAAATCCTGGAACACCCTCCCTAACAGCACTGTAGGTGTACCTACAGCACACAGGGGACAACATCCTGGAACTCCCTCCCTAACAGCGCTGTGGGTGTACCTACACCACAGGGCACAAAATCCTGGAACTCCCTCCCTAACAGCACTGTGGGTGTACCTACACCACAGGGACAAAATCCTGGAACTCCCTCCCTAACAGCACCGTGGTTGTACCTACACCACAGGGACAAAATCCTGGAACTCCCTCCCTAACAGCACTGTGGGTGTACCTACACCACAGGGACAAAATCCTGGAACTCCCTCCCTAACAGCACCGTGGTTGTACCTACACCACAGGGACAAAATCCTGGAACTCCCTCCCTAACAGCACTGTGGGTGTACCTACAGCACACAGGGGACAACATCCTGGAACTCCCTCCCTAACAGCGCTGTGGGTGTACCTACACCACAGAGACAAAATCCTGGAACTCCCTCCCTAACAGCACTGTGGGTGTACCTACACCACTGGGACAAAATCCTGGAACTCTCTCCCTAACAGCGCCGTGGGTGTACCTACACCACAGGGACAAAATCCTGGAACTCCCTCCCTAACAGCACAGTGGGTGTACCTACACCACAGGGACAAAATCCTGGAACTCCCTCCCTAACAGCACTGTGGGTGTACCTACACCACAGGAACAAAATCCTGGAACTCCCTCCCTAACAGCACTGTGGGTGTACCTACACCACAGGGACAAAATCCTGGAAATCCCTCCCTAACAGCGCTGTGGGTGTACCTACACCACAGGGACAAAATCCTGGAACTCCCTCCCTAACAGCACTGTGGGTGTACCTACACCACAGGGAACAAAATCCTGGAACTCCCTCCCTTACAGCGCTGTGGGTGTACCTACACCACAGGGACAAAATCCTGGAACTCCCTCCCGAACAGCACTGTGGGTGTAACTACAACACACAGGGGACAAAATCCTGGAACTCCCTGCCTAACAGCACTGTGGGTGTACCTACACCACAGGGACAAAATCCTGGAACTCCCTCCCTAACAGCACTGTGGGTGTACCTACACCACAGGGACAAAATCCTGGAACTCCCTCCCTAACAGCACTGTGGGTGTACCTACACCACAGGGGACAAAATCCTGGAACTCCCTCCCTAACAGCGCTGTGGGTGTACCTACACCACAGGGACAAAATCCTGGAACTCCCTCCCTAACAGCGCTGTGGGTGTACCTACACCACAGGGACAAAATCCTGGAACTCCCTCCCTAACAGCGCTGTGGGTGTACCTACACCACAGGGGACAAAATCCTGGGACTCCCTCCCTAACAGCGCTGTGGATGTACGTACACCACAGGGACAAAATCCTGGAACTCCCTCCCTAACAGCGCTGTGGGTGTACCTACACCACAGGGACAAAATCCTGGAACGCCCTCCCTAACAGCACTGTGGGCGTACCTACACCTCAGGGACAAAATCCTGGAACTCCCTCCCTAACAGCGCTGTGGATGTACGTACACCACAGGTACAAAATCCTGGAAATCCCTCCCTAACAGCGCTGTGGGTGTACCTACACCACAGGGACAAAATCCTGGAACTCCCTCCCTAACAGCGCTGTGGGTGTACCTACACCACAGGGACAAAATCCTGGAACTCGCTCCCTAACAGCGCTGTGGGTGTACCTACACCACAGGTACAAAATCCTGGAACTCCCACCCTGACAGCACCGTGGGTGTACCTACACCACACGAGTCAAAATCCTGGAACTCCCTCCCTAACAGCGCCCTGTGTGTACCTACACCACTGGGGACAAAATCCTGGAACTCCCTCCCTAACAGCACCGTGGGTGTACCTACACCACAGGGACAAAATCCTGGAACTCCCTCCCTAACAGCACTGTGGGTGTACCTACACCACAGGGACAAAATCCTGGAACTCCCTCCCTAACAGCACCGTGGGTGTACCTACACCACAGGGACAAAATCCTAGAACTCCCTCCCTAACAGCGCTGTGGGTGTACCTACACCACAGGGACAAAATCCTGGAACTCCCTCCCTAACAGCGCTGTGGGTGTACCTACACCACAGGGACAAAATCCTGGAACTCCCTCCCTAACAGCACTGTGGGTGTACCTACACCACAGGGACAAAATCCTGGAAATCCCTCCCTAACAGCGCTGTGGGTGTACCTACACCACAGGGACAAAATCCTGGAACTCCCTCCCTAACAGCCCTGTGGGTGTACCTACACCACAGGGAACAAAATCCTGGAACTCCCTCCCTTACAGCGCTGTGGGTGTACCTACACCACAGGGACAAAGTCCTGGAACTCCCTCCCGAACAGCACTGTGGGTGTACCTACAACAAACAGGGGACAAAATCCTGGAACTCCCTGCCTAACAGCACTGTGGGTGTACCTACACCACAGGGACAAAATCCTGGAACTCCCTCCCTAACAGCGCTGTGGGTGTACCTACACCACAGGGACAAAATCCTGGAACTCCCTCCCTAACAGCGCTGTGGGTGTACCTACACCACAGGGGACAAAATCCTGGGACTCCCTCCCTAACAGCGCTGTGGATGTACGTACACCACAGGGACAAAATCCTGGAACTCCCTCCCTAACAGCACTGTGGGTGTACCTACACCTCAGGGACAAAATCCTGGAACTCCCTCCCTAACAGCACTGTGGGTGTACCTACACCACACGAGTCAAAATCCTGGAACTCCCTTGCCTAACAGCGCCCTGTGTGTACCTACACCACTGGGGACAAAATCCTGGAACTCCCTCCCTAACAGCACTGTGGGTGTACCTACACCACAGGGACAAAATCCTGGAACTCACTCCCTAACAGCACCGTGGGTGTACCTACACCACAGGGGACAAAATCCTGGAACTCCCTCCCTAACAGCACTGTGGGTGTACCTACACCACAGGGACAAAATCCTGGAACTCCCTCCCTAACAGCGCTGTGGGTGTACCTACACCACAGGGACAAAATCCTAGAACTCCCTCCCTAACAGCGCTGTGGGTGTACCTACACCACAGGGACAAAATCCTGGAACTCCCTCCCTAACAGCACTGTGGGTGTACCTACACCACAGGGACAAAATCCTGGAACTCCCTCCCTAACAGCACTGTGGGTGTACCTACACCACAGGGGACAAAATCCTGGAACTCCCTCCCTAACAGCACTGTGGGTGTACCTACACCACAGGGACAAAATCCTGGAACTCCCTCCCTAACAGCGCTGTGGGTGTACCTACACCACAGGGGGACAAAATCCTGGAACTCCTTCCCTAACAGCGCCGTTGGTGTACCTACACCACAGGGGACAAAATCCTGGAACTCCCTCCCTAACAGCGCCGTGGGTGTACCTACACCACAGGGACAAAATCCTGGAACTCCCACCCTAACAGCACTGTGGGTGTACCTACACCACAGGGACAAAATCCTGGAACTCCCTCCCTAACAGCGCCGTGGGTGTACCTACACCACACGGGACAAAATCCTGGAACTCCCTCCCTAACAGCGCTGTGGGTGTACCTACACCACAGGGAAAGATCCTGGAAATCCCTCCCTAACAGCGCCGTGGGTGTACCTACACCATAGGGAGAAAATCCTGGAACTCCCTCCCTAACAGCACCGTGGGTGTACCTACACCACAGGGACAAAATCCTGGAACTCCCTCCCTAACAGCACTGTGGGTGTACCTACACCACAGAGGACAAAATCCTGGAACTCCCTCCCAAACAGCACTGTGGGTGTACCTACACCACAGGGACAAAATCCTGGAACTCCCTCCCTCACAGCACTGTGGGTGTACCTACACCACACGGACAAAATCCTGGAACTCCCTCCCTAACAGCGCCGTGGGTGTACCTACACCACAGGGACAAAATCCTGGAACTCCCTCCCTAACAGCGCTGTGGGTGTACCTACACCACAGGGACAAATTCCTGGAACACCCTCCCTAACAGCACTGTGGGTGTACCTACACCACACGGACAAAATCCTGGAACTCCCTCCCTAACAGCGCTGTGGATGTACCTACACCACAGGGATAAATTCCTGGAACACCCTCCCTAACAGCACTGTGGGTGTACCTACACCACAGGGACAAAATCCTGGAACTCCCTCCCTAACAGCGCCGTGGGTGTACCTACACCACAGGGGACAAAATCCTGGAACTCCCTCCCTAACAGCGCTGTGGGTGTACCTACACCACAGGGACAAAATCCTGGAACTCCCTCCCTAACATCACTGTGGATGTACCTACACCACACGGACAAAATCCAGGAACTCCCTCCCTAACAGCACTGTGGGTGTACCTACACCACACGGACAAAATGCTGGAACTCCCTCCCTAACAGCGCTGTGGGTGTACCTACACCACAGGGGACAAAATCCTGGAACTCCCTCCCTAACAGCGCTGTGGATGTACCTACACCACAGGGGACAATATCCTGGAACTCCCTCCCTAACAGCACTGTGGGTGTACCTACACCACAGGGACAATATCTTGGAACTCCCTCCCTAACAGCGCTGTGGGTGTACCTACACCACAGGGACAAAATCCTGGAACTCCCTCCCTAACAGCACTGTGGGTGTACCTACACCACAGGGACAAAATCCTGGAACTCCATCCCTAACAGCGCCGTGGGTGTACCTACACCACAGGGACAAAATCCTGGAACTCCCTCCCTAACAGCACTGTGGGTGTACCTACACCACAGGGGACAAAATCCTGGAACTCCCTCCCTAACAGCACTGTGGGTGTACCTACACCACAGGGAACAAAATCCTGGAACTCCCTCCCTAACAGCGCTGTGGGTGTACCTACACCACAGAGGACAAAATCCTGGAACTCCCTCCCTAACAGCACCGTGGGTGTACCTACACCACAGGGAACAAAATCCTGGAACTCCCTCCCTAACAGCGCCGTCGGTGTACCTACAGCACACAGGGGACAACATCCTGGAACTCCCTCCCTAACAGCGCTGTGGGTGTACCTACACCACAGGGCACAAAATCCTGGAACTCCCTCCCTAACAGCACTGTGGGTGTACCTACACCACAGGGACAAAATCCTGGAACTCCCTCCCTAACAGCGCTGTGGGTGTACCTACACCACAGAGACAAAATCCTGGAACTCCCTCCCTAACAGCACTGTGGGTGTACCTACACCACTGGGACAAAATCCTGGAACTCTCTCCCTAACAGCGCCGTGGGTGTACCTACACCACAGGGACAAAATCCTGGAACTCCCTCCCTAACAGCGCTGTGGGTGTACCTACACCACAGGGGACAAAATCCTGGAACTCCCTCCCTAACAGCACTGTGGGTGTACCTACACCACAGGGACAAAATCCTGGAACTCCCTCCCTAACAGCACTGTGGGTGTACCTACACCACAGGAACAAAATCCTGGAACTCCCTCCCTAACAGCACTGTGGGTGTACCTACACCACAGGGACAAAATCCTGGAAATCCCTCCCTAACAGCGCTGTGGGTGTACCTACACCACAGGGACAAAATCCTGGAACTCCCTCCCTTACAGCGCTGTGGGTGTACCTACACCACAGGGACAAAATCCTGGAACTCCCTCCCGAACAGCACTGTGGGTGTACCTACAACACACAGGGGACAAAATCCTGGAACTCCCTCCCTAACAGCACTGTGGGTGTACCTACACCACAGGGACAAAATCCTGGAACTCCCTCCCTAACAGCACTGTGGGTGTACCTACACCACAGGGGACAAAATCCTGGAACTCCCTCCCTAACAGCGCTGTGGGTGTACCTACACCACAGGGACAAAATCCTGGAACTCCCTCCCTAACAGCGCTGTGGGTGTACCTACACCACAGGGACAAAATCCTGGAACTCCCTCCCTAACAGCGCTGTGGGTGTACCTACACCACAGGGGACAAAATCCTGGGACTCCCTCCCTAACAGCGCTGTGGATGTACGTACACCACAGGGACAAAATCCTGGAACTCCCTCCCTAACAGCGCTGTGGGTGTACCTACACCACAGGGACAAAATCCTGGAACGCCCTCCCTAACAGCACTGTGGGCGTACCTACACCTCAGGGACAAAATCCTGGAACTCCCTCCCTAACAGCGCTGTGGATGTACGTACACCACAGGTACAAAATCCTGGAAATCCCTCCCTAACAGCGCTGTGGGTGTACCTACACCACAGGGACAAAATCCTGGAACTCCCTCCCTAACAGCGCTGTGGGTGTACCTACACCACAGGGACAATATCCTGGAACTCGCTCCCTAACAGCGCTGTGGGTGTACCTACACCACAGGTACAAAATCCTGGAACTCCCACCCTGACAGCACCGTGGGTGTACCTACACCACACGAGTCAAAATCCTGAAACTCCCTCCCTAACAGCGCCCTGTGTGTACCTACACCACTGGGGACAAAATCCTGGAACTCCCTCCCTAACAGCACCGTGGGTGTACCTACACCACAGGGACAAAATCCTGGAACTCCCTCCCTAACAGCACTGTGGGTGTACCTACACCACAGGGACAAAATCCTGGAACTCCCTCCCTAACAGCACCGTGGGTGTACCTACACCACAGGGACAAAATCCTAGAACTCCCTCCCTAACAGCGCTGTGGGTGTACCTACACCACAGGGACAAAATCCTGGAACTCCCTCCCTAACAGCGCTGTGGGTGTACCTACACCACAGGGACAAAATCCTGGAACTCCCTCCCTAACAGCACTGTGGGTGTACCTACACCACAGGGACAAAATCCTGGAAATCCCTCCCTAACAGCGCTGTGGGTGTACCTACACCACAGGGACAAAATCCTGGAACTCCCTCCCTAACAGCCCTGTGGGTGTACCTACACCACAGGGAACAAAATCCTGGAACTCCCTCCCTTACAGCGCTGTGGGTGTACCTACACCACAGGGACAAAGTCCTGGAACTCCCTCCCGAACAGCACTGTGGGTGTACCTACAACAAACAGGGGACAAAATCCTGGAACTCCCTCCCTAACAGCGCTGTGGATATACGTACACCACAGGGACAAAATCCTGGAACTCCCTCCCTAACAGCACTGTGGGTGTACCTACACCTCAGGGACAAAATCCTGGAACTCCCTCCCTAACAGCACTGTGGGTGTACCTACACCACACGAGTCAAAATCCTGGAACTCCCTTGCCTAACAGCGCCCTGTGTGTACCTACACCACTGGGGACAAAATCCTGGAACTCCCTTGCCTAACAGCACTGTGGGTGTACCTACACCACAGGGACAAAATCCTGGAACTCCCTCCCTAACAGCGCTGTGGGTGTACCTACACCACAGGGACAAAATCCTAGAACTCCCTCCCTAACAGCGCTGTGGGTGTACCTACACCACAGGGACAAAATCCTGGAACTCCCTCCCTAACAGCACTGTGGGTGTACCTACACCACAGGGACAAAATCCTGGAACTCCCTCCCTAACAGCACTGTGGGTGTACCTACACCACAGGGGACAAAATCCTGGAACTCCCTCCCTAACAGCACTGTGGGTGTACCTACACCACAGGGACAAAATCCTGGAACTCCCTCCCTAACAGCGCTGTGGGTGTACCTACACCACAGGGGGACAAAATCCTGGAACTCCTTCCCTAACAGCGCCGTTGGTGTACCTACACCACAGGGGACAAAATCCTGGAACTCCCTCCCTAACAGCGCCGTGGGTGTACCTACACCACAGGGACAAAATCCTGGAACTCCCACCCTAACAGCACTGTGGGTGTACCTACACCACAGGGACAAAATCCTGGAACTCCCTCCCTAACAGCGCTGTGGGTGTACCTACACCACACGGGACAAAATCCTGGAACTCCCTCCCTAACAGCGCTGTGGGTGTACCTACACCACAGGGAAAGATCCTGGAAATCCCTCCCTAACAGCGCCGTGGGTGTACCTACACCATAGGGAGAAAATCCTGGAACTCCCTCCCTAACAGCACCGTGGGTGTACCTACACCACAGGGACAAAATCCTGGAACTCCCTCCCTAACAGCACTGTGGGTGTACCTACACCACAGAGGACAAAATCCTGGAACTCCCTCCCAAACAGCACTGTGGGTGTACCTACACCACAGGGACAAAATCCTGGAACTCCCTCCCTAACAGCACTGTGGGTGTACCTACACCACACGGACAAAATCCTGGAACTCCCTCCCTAACAGCGCCGTGGGTGTACCTACACCACAGGGACAAAATCCTGGAACTCCCTCCCTAACAGCGCTGTGGGTGTACCTACACCACAGGGACAAAATCCTGGAACTCCCTCCCTAACAGCACTGTGGGTGTACCTACACCACACGGACAAAATCCTGGAACTCCCTCCCTAACAGCGCTGTGGATGTACCTACACCACAGGGATAAATTCCTGGAACACCGTCCCTAACAGCACTGTGGGTGTACCTACACCACAGGGACAAAATCCTGGAACTCCCTCCCAAACAGCGCCGTGGGTGTACCTACACCACAGGGGACAAAATCCTGGAACTCCCTCCCTAACAGCGCTGTGGGTGTACCTACACCACAGGGACAAAATCCTGGAACTCCCTCCCTAACATCACTGTGGATGTACCTACACCACACGGACAAAATCCAGGAACTCCCTCCCTAACAGCACTGTGGGTGTACCTTCACCACACGGACAAAATGCTGGAACTCCCTCCCTAACAGCGCTGTGGGTGTACCTACACCACAGGGGACAAAATCCTGGAACTCCCTCCCTAACAGCGCTGTGGATGTACCTACACCACAGGGGACAATATCCTGGAACTCCCTCCCTAACAGCACTGTGGGTGTACCTACACCACAGGGACAATATCTTGGAACTCCCTCCCTAACAGCGTTGTGGGTGTACCTACACCACAGGGACAAAATCCTGGAACTCCCTCCCTAACAGCACTGTGGGTGTACCTACACCACAGGGACAAAATCCTGGAACTCCATCCCTAACAGCGCCGTGGGTGTACCTACACCACAGGGACAAAATCCTGGAACTCCCTCCCTAACAGCGCTGTGGGTGTACCTACACCACAGGGACAAAATCCTGGAACTCCCTCCCTAACAGCGCTGTGGGTGTACCTACACCACAGGGTCAAAATCCTGGAACTCCCTCCCTAACAGCACTGTGGGTGTACCTACACCACAGGGGACAAAATCCTGGAACTCCCTCCCTAACAGCACTGTGGGTGTACCTACACCACAGGGAACAAAATCCTGGAACTCCCTCCCTAACAGCGCTGTGGGTGTACCTACACCACAGAGGACAAAATCCTGGAACTCCCTCCCTAACAGCACCGTGGGTGTACCTACACCACAGGGAACAAAATCCTGGAACTCCCTCCCTAACAGCGCCGTCGGTGTACCTACAGCACACAGGGGACAACATCCTGGAACTCCCTCCCTAACAGCGCTGTGGGTGTACCTACACCACAGGGCACAAAATCCTGGAACTCCCTCCCTAACAGCACTGTGGGTGTACCTACACCACAGGGACAAAATCCTGGAACTCCCTCCCTGACAGCACCGTGGTTGTACCTACACCACAGGGACAAAATCCTGGAACTCCCTCCCTAACAGCACTGTGGGTGTACCTACACCACAGGGACAAAATCCTGGAACTCCCTCCCTAACAGCACCGTGGTTGTACCTACACCACAGGGACAAAATCCTGGAACTCCCTCCCTAACAGCACTGTGGGTGTACCTACAGCACACAGGGGACAACATCCTGGAACTCCCTCCCTAACAGCGCTGTGGGTGTACCTACACCACAGAGACAAAATCCTGGAACTCCCTCCCTAACAGCACTGTGGGTGTACCTACACCACTGGGACAAAATCCTGGAACTCTCTCCCTAACAGCGCCGTGGGTGTACCTACACCACAGGGACAATATCCTGGAACTCCCTCCCTAACAGCACTGTGGGTGTACCTACACCACAGGGACAAAATCCTGGAACTCCCTCCATAACAGCACTGTGGGTGTACCTACACCACAGGAACAAAATCCTGGAACTCCCTCCCTAACAGCACTGTGGGTGTACCTACACCACAGGGACAAAATCCTGGAAATCCCTCCCTAACAGCGCTGTGGGTGTACCTACACCACAGGGACAAAATCCTGGAACTCCCTCCCTAACAGCCCTGTGGGTGTACCTACACCACAGGGAACAAAATCCTGGAACTCCCTCCCTTACAGCGCTGTGGGTGTACCTACACCACAGGGACAAAATCCTGGAACTCCCTCCCTAACAGCGCTGTGGGTGTACCTACACCACAGGGACAAAATCCTGGAACTCGCTCCCTAACAGCGCTGTGGGTGTACCTACACCACAGGTACAAAATCCTGGAACTCCCACCCTGACAGCACCGTGGGTGTACCTACACCACACGAGTCAAAATCCTGGAACTCCCTTGCCTAACAGCGCCCTGTGTGTACCTACACCACAGGGACAAAATCCTGGAACTCCCTCCCTAACAGCACTGTGGGTGTACCTACACCACAGGGACAAAATCCTGGAACTCCCTCCCTAACAGCCATGTGGGTGTACCTACACCACAGGGACAAAATCCTGGAACTCCCTCCCTAACAGCACCGTGGGTGTACCTACACCACAGGGACAAAATCCTAGAACTCCCTCCCTAACAGCGCTGTGGGTGTACCTACACCACAGGGACAAAATCCTGGAACTCCCTCCCTAACAGCGCTGTGGGTGTACCTACACCACAGGGACAAAATCCTGGAACTCCCTCCCTAACAGCACTGTGGGTGTACCTACACCACAGGGACAAAATCCTGGAAATCCCTCCCTAACAGCGCTGTGGGTGTACCTACACCACAGGGACAAAATCCTGGAACTCCCTCCCTAACAGCCCTGTGGGTGTACCTACACCACAGGGAACAAAATCCTGGAACTCCCTCCCTTACAGCGCTGTGGGTGTACCTACACCACAGGGACAAAGTCCTGGAACTCCCTCCCGAACAGCACTGTGGGTGTACCTACAACAAACAGGGGACAAAATCCTGGAACTCCCTGCCTAACAGCACTGTGGGTGTACCTACACCACAGGGACAAAATCCTGGAACTCCCTCCCTAACAGCGCTGTGGGTGTACCTACACCACAGGGACAAAATCCTGGAACTCCCACCCTAACAGCACTGTGGGTGCACCTACACCACAGGGACAAAATCCTGGAACTCCCTCCCTAACAGCGCCGTGGGTGTACCTACACCACAGGGACAAAATCCTGGAACTCCCTCCCTAACAGCACTGTGGGTGTACCTACACCACAGGGGACAAAATCCTGGAACTCCCTCCCTAACAGCGCTGTGGGTGTACCTACACCACAGGGACAAAATCCTGGAACTCCCTCCCTAACAGCGCTGTGGGTGTACCTACACCACAGGGACAAAATCCTGGAACTCCCTCCCTAACAGCGCTGTGGGTGTACCTACACCACAGGGGACAAAATCCTGGGACTCCCTCCCTAACAGCGCTGTGGATGTACGTACACCACAGGGACAAAATCCTGGAACTCCCTCCCTAACAGCGCTGTGGGTGTACCTACACCACAGGGACAAAATCCTGGAACGCCCTCCCTAACAGCACTGTGGGTGTACCTACACCACAGGTACAAAATCCTGGAAATCCCTCCCTAACAGCGCCGTGGGTGTACCTACACCACAGGGACAAAATCCTGGAACTCCCTCCCTAACAGCACTGTGGATGTACCTACACCACAGGGACAAAATCCTGGAACTCCCTCCCTAACAGCACTGTGGATGTACCTACACCACAGGGACAAAATCCTGGAACTCCCTCCCTAACAGCACTGTGGGTGTACCTACACCACAGGGACAAAATCCTGGAACTCGCTCCCTAACAGCGCTGTGGGTGTACCTACACCACAGGGACAAAATCCTGGAACTCGCTCCCTAACAGCGCTGTGGGTGTACCTACACCACAGGGATAAAATCCTGGAACTCCCTCCCTAACAGCACTGTGGGTGTACCTACACCACAGGTACAAAATCCTGGAACTCCCACCCTGACAGCACCGTGGGTGTACCTACACCACACGAGTCAAAATCCTGGAACTCCCTCCCTAACAGCACTGTGGGTGTACCTACACCACAGGGACAAAATCCTGGAACTCCCTCCCTAACAGCGCCGTGGGTGTACCTACACCACAGGGAAAGATCCTGGAAATCCCTCCCTAACAGCGCCGTGGGTGTACCTACACCATAGGGAGAAAATCCTGGAACTCCCTCCCTAACAGCACCGTGGGTGTACCTACACCACAGGGACAAAATCCTGGAACTCCCTCCCTAACAGCACTGTGGGTGTACCTACACCACAGAGGACAAAATCCTGGAACTCCCTCCCAAACAGCACTGTGGGTGTACCTACACCACAGGGACAAAATCCTGGAACTCCCTCCCTAACAGCACTGTGGGTGTACCTACACCACACGGACAAAATCCTGGAACTCCCTCCCTAACAGCGCCGTGGGTGTACCTACACCACAGGGACAAAATCCTGGAACTCCCTCCCTAACAGCGCTGTGGGTGTACCTACACCACAGGGACAAATTCCTGGAACACCCTCCCTAACAGCACTGTGGGTGTACCTACACCACACGGACAAAATCCTGGAACTCCCTCCCTAACAGCGCTGTGGATGTACCTACACCACAGGGACAAAATCCTGGAACTGCCTCCCTAACAGCGCTGTGGGTGTACCTACTCCACAGGGATAAATTCCTGGAACACCCTCCCTAACAGCACTGTGGGTGTACCTGCACCACAGGGACAAAATCCTGGAACTCCCTCCCTAACAGCGCCGTGGGTGTACCTACACCACAGGGGACAAAATCCTGGAACTCCCTCCCTAACAGCGCTGTGGGTGTACCTACACCACAGGGACAAAATCCTGGAACTCCCTCCCTAACATCACTGTGGATGTACCTACACCACACGGACAAAATCCAGGAACTCCCTCCCTAACAGCACTGTGGGTGTACCTACACCACACGGACAAAATGCTGGAACTCCCTCCCTAACAGCGCTGTGGGTGTACCTACACCACAGGGGACAAAATCCTGGAACTCCCTCCCTAACAGCGCTGTGGATGTACCTACACCACAGGGGACAATATCCTGGAACTCCCTCCCTAACAGCGCTGTGGGTGTACCTACACCACAGGGACAAAATCCTGGAACTCCCTCCCTAACAGCACTGTGGGTGTACCTACACCACAGGGACAAAATCCTGGAACTCCATCCCTAACAGCGCCGTGGGTGTACCTACACCACAGGGACAAAATCCTGGAACTCCCTCCCTAACAGCACTGTGGGTGTACCTACACCACAGGGGACAAAATCCTGGAACTCCCTCCCTAACAGCACTGTGGGTGTACCTACACCACAGGGAACAAAATCCTGGAACTCCCTCCCTAACAGCGCTGTGGGTGTACCTACACCACAGAGGACAAAATCCTGGAACTCCCTCCCTAACAGCACCGTGGGTGTACCTACACCACAGGGAACAAAATCCTGGAACTCCCTCCCTAACAGCGCCGTCGGTGTACCTACAGCACACAGGGGACAACATCCTGGAACTCCCTCCCTGACAGCGCTGTGGGTGTACCTACACCACAGGGCACAAAATCCTGGAACTCCCTCCCTAACAGCACTGTGGGTGTACCTACACCACAGGGACAAAATCCTGGAACTCCCTCCCTAACAGCACCGTGGTTGTACCTACACCACAGGGACAAAATCCTGGAACTCCCTCCCTAACAGCACTGTGGGTGTACCTACACCACAGGGACAAAATCCTGGAACTCCCTCCCTAACAGCACCGTGGTTGTACCTACACCACAGGGACAAAATCCTGGAACTCCCTCCCTAACAGCACTGTGGGTGTACCTACAGCACACAGGGGACAACATCCTGGAACTCCCTCCCTAACAGCGCTGTGGGTGTACCTACACCACAGAGACAAAATCCTGGAACTCCCTCCCTAACAGCACTGTGGGTGTACCTACACCACTGGGACAAAATCATGGAAATCTCTCCCTAACAGCGCCGTGGGTGTACCTACACCACAGGGACAAAATCCTGGAACTCCCTCCCTAACAGCACTGTGGGTGTACCTACACCACAGGGACAAAATCCTGGAACTCCCTCCCTAACAGCACTGTGGGTGTACCTACACCACAGGAACAAAATCCTGGAACTCCCTCCCTAACAGCACTGTGGGTGTACCTACACCACAGGGACAAAATCCTGGAAATCCCTCCCTAACAGCGCTGTGGGTGTACCTACACCACAGGGACAAAATCCTGGAACTCCCTCCCTAACAGCCCTGTGGGTGTACCTACACCACAGGGAACAAAATCCTGGAACTCCCTCCCTTACAGCGCTGTGGGTGTACCTACACCACAGGGACAAAATCCTGGAACTCCCTCCCGAACAGCACTGTGGGTGTACCTACAACACACAGGGGACAAAATCCTGGAACTCCCTGCCTAACAGCACTGTGGGTGTACCTACACCACAGGGACAAAATCCTGGAACTCCCTCCCTAACAGCGCCGTGGGTGTACCTACACCACAGGGACAAAATCCTGGAACTCCCTCCCTAACAGCACTGTGGGTGTACCTACACCACAGGGACAAAATCCTGGAACTCCCTCCCTAACAGCGCTGTGGGTGTACCTACACCACAGGGGACAAAATCCTGGAACTCCCTCCCTAACAGCGCTGTGGGTGTACCTACACCACAGGGGACAAAATCCTGGGACTCCCTCCCTAACAGCGCTGTGGATGTACGTACACCACAGGGACAAAATCCTGGAACTCCCTCCCTAACAGCGCTGTGGGTGTACCTACACCACAGGGACAAAATCCTGGAACGCCCTCCCTAACAGCACTGCGGGTGTACCTACACCTCAGGGACAAAATCCTGGAACTCCCTCCCTAACAGCGCTGTAGGTGTACCAACACCACAGGTACAAAACCCTGGAACTCCCTCCCTAACAGCACTGTGGGTGTACCTACACCACAGGGACAAAATCCTGGAACTCCCTCCCTAACAGCGCTGTGGGTTTACCTACACCACAGGGACAAAATCCTGGAACTCGCTCCCTAACAGCGCTGTGGGTGTACCTACACCACAGGTACAAAATCCTGGAACTCCCACCCTGACAGCACCGTGGGTGTACCTACACCACACGAGTCAAAATCCTGGAACTCCCTTGCCTAACAGCGCCCTGTGTGTACCTACACCACTGGGGACAAAATCCTGGAACTCCCTCCCTAACAGCACCGTGGGTGTACCTACACCACAGGGACAAAATCCTGGAACTCCCTCCCTAACAGCACTGTGGGTGTACCTACACCACAGGGACAAAATCCTGGAACTCCCTCCCTAACAGCACCGTGGGTGTACCTACACCACAGGGACAAAATCCTAGAACTCCCTCCCTAACAGCGCTGTGGGTGTACCTACACCACAGGGACAAAATCCTGGAACTCCCTCCCTAACAGCGCTGTGGGTGTACCTACACCACAGGGACAAAATCCTGGAACTCCCTCCCTAACAGCACTGTGGGTGTACCTACACCACAGGGACAAAATCCTGGAAATCCCTCCCTAACAGCGCTGTGGGTGTACCTACACCACAGGGACAAAATCCTGGAACTCCCTCCCTAACAGCCCTGTGGGTGTACCTACACCACAGGGAACAAAATCCTGGAACTCCCTCCCTTACAGCGCTGTGGGTGTACCTACACCACAGGGACAAAGTCCTGGAACTCCCTCCCGAACAGCACTGTGGGTGTACCTACAACAAACGGGGGACAAAATCCTGGAACTCCCTGCCTAACAGCACTGTGGGTGTACCTACACCACAGGGACAAAATCCTGGAACTCCCTCCCTAACAGCGCTGTGGGTGTACCTACACCACAGGGACAAAATCCTGGAACTCCCACCCTAACAGCACTGTGGGTGCACCTACACCACAGGGACAAAATCCTGGAACTCCCTCCCTAACAGCGCCGTGGGTGTACCTACACCACAGGGACAAAATCCTGGAACTCCCTCCCTAACAGCGCTGTGGGTGTACCTACACCACAGGGACAAAATCCTGGAACTCCCTCCCTAACAGCACTGTGCTTGTACCTACACCACAGGGACAAAATCCTGGAACTCCCTCCCTAACAGCACTGTGGGTGTACCTTCACCACAGGGGACAAAATCCTGGAACTCCCTCCCTAACAGCGCTGTGGGTGTACCTACACCACAGGGACAAAATCCTGGAACTCCCTCCCTAACAGCGCTGTGGGTGTACCTACACCACAGGGACAAAATCCTGGAACTCCCTCCCTAACAGCGCTGTGGGTGTACCTACACCACAGGGGACAAAATCCTGGGACTCCCTCCCTAACAGCGCTGTGGATGTACGTACACCACAGGGACAAAATCCTGGAACTCCCTCCCTAACAGCGCTGTGGGTGTACCTACACCACAGGGACAAAATCCTGGAACGCCCTCCCTAACAGCACTGTGGGTGTACCTACACCTCAGGGACAAAATCCTGGAACTCCCTCCCTAACAGCGCTGTGGGTGTACCTACACCCCAGGTACAAAATCCTGGAAATCCCTCCCTAACAGCGCTGTGGGTGTACCTACACCACAGGGACAAAATCCTGGAACTCCCTCCCTAACAGCGCTGTGGGTGTACCTACACCACAGGGGACAAAATCCTGGGACTCCCTCCCTAACAGCGCTGTGGATGTACGTACACCACAGGGACAAAATCCTGGAACTCCCTCCCTAACAGCGCTGTGGGTGTACCTACACCACAGGGACAAAATCCTGGAACGCCCTCCCTAACAGCACTGTGGGCGTACCTACACCTCAGGGACAAAATCCTGGAACTCCCTCCCTAACAGCGCTGTGGATGTACGTACACCACAGGTACAAAATCCTGGAAATCCCTCCCTAACAGCGCTGTGGGTGTACCTACACCACAGGGACAAAATCCTGGAACTCCCTCCCTAACAGCGCTGTGGGTGTACCTACACCACAGGGACAAAATCCTGGAACTCGCTCCCTAACAGCGCTGTGGGTGTACCTACACCACAGGTACAAAATCCTGGAACTCCCACCCTGACAGCACCGTGGGTGTACCTACACCACACGAGTCAAAATCCTGGAACTCCCTCCCTAACAGCGCCCTGTGTGTACCTACACCACTGGGGACAAAATCCTGGAACTCCCTCCCTAACAGCACCGTGGGTGTACCTACACCACAGGGACAAAATCCTGGAACTCCCTCCCTAACAGCACTGTGGGTGTACCTACACCACAGGGACAAAATCCTGGAACTCCCTCCCTAACAGCACCGTGGGTGTACCTACACCACAGGGACAAAATCCTAGAACTCCCTCCCTAACAGCGCTGTGGGTGTACCTACACCACAGGGACAAAATCCTGGAACTCCCTCCCTAACAGCGCTGTGGGTGTACCTACACCACAGGGACAAAATCCTGGAACTCCCTCCCTAACAGCACTGTGGGTGTACCTACACCACAGGGACAAAATCCTGGAAATCCCTCCCTAACAGCGCTGTGGGTGTACCTACACCACAGGGACAAAATCCTGGAACTCCCTCCCTAACAGCCCTGTGGGTGTACCTACACCACAGGGAACAAAATCCTGGAACTCCCTCCCTTACAGCGCTGTGGGTGTACCTACACCACAGGGACAAAGTCCTGGAACTCCCTCCCGAACAGCACTGTGGTTGTACCTACAACAAACAGGGGACAAAATCCTGGAACTCCCTGCCTAACAGCACTGTGGGTGTACCTACACCACAGGGACAAAATCCTGGAACTCCCTCCCTAACAGCGCTGTGGGTGTACCTACACCACAGGGACAAAATCCTGGAACTCCCTCCCTAACAGCGCTGTGGGTGTACCTACACCACAGGGGACAAAATCCTGGGACTCCCTCCCTAACAGCGCTGTGGATGTACGTACACCACAGGGACAAAATCCTGGAACTCCCTCCCTAACAGCACTGTGGGTGTACCTACACCTCAGGGACAAAATCCTGGAACTCCCTCCCTAACAGCACTGTGGGTGTACCTACACCACACGAGTCAAAATCCTGGAACTCCCTTGCCTAACAGCGCCCTGTGTGTACCTACACCACTGGGGACAAAATCCTGGAACTCCCTCCCTAACAGCACTGTGGGTGTACCTACACCACAGGACAAAATCCTGGAACTCACTCCCTAACAGCACTGTGGGTGTACCTACACCACAGGGACAAAATCCTGGAACTCCCTCCCTAACAGCGCTGTGGGTGTACCTACACCACAGGGACAAAATCCTAGAACTCCCTCCCTAACAGCGCTGTGGGTGTACCTACACCACAGGGACAAAATCCTGGAACTCCCTCCCTAACAGCACTGTGGGTGTACCTACACCACAGGGACAAAATCCTGGAACTCCCTCCCTAACAGCACTGTGGGTGTACCTACACCACAGGGGACAAAATCCTGGAACTCCCTCCCTAACAGCACTGTGGGTGTACCTACACCACAGGGACAAAATCCTGGAACTCCCTCCCTAACAGCGCTGTGGGTGTACCTACACCACAGGGGGACAAAATCCTGGAACTCCTTCCCTAACAGCGCCGTTGGTGTACCTACACCACAGGGGACAAAATCCTGGAACTCCCTCCCTAACAGCGCCGTGGGTGTACCTACACCACAGGGACAAAATCCTGGAACTCCCACCCTAACAGCACTGTGGGTGTACCTACACCACAGGGACAAAATCCTGGAACTCCCTCCCTAACAGCGCCGTGGGTGTACCTACACACACGGGACAAAATCCTGGAACTCCCTCCCTAACAGCGCTGTGGGTGTACCTACACCACAGGGAAAGATCCTGGAAATCCCTCCCTAACAGCGCCGTGGGTGTACCTACACCATAGGGAGAAAATCCTGGAACTCCCTCCCTAACAGCACCGTGGGTGTACCTACACCACAGGGACAAAATCCTGGAACTCCCTCCCTAACAGCACTGTGGGTGTACCTACACCACAGAGGACAAAATCCTGGAACTCCCTCCCAAACAGCACTGTGGGTGTACCTACACCACAGGGACAAAATCCTGGAACTCCCTCCCTCACAGCACTGTGGGTGTACCTACACCACACGGACAAAATCCTGGAACTCCCTCCCTAACAGCGCCGTGGGTGTACCTACACCACAGGGACAAAATCCTGGAACTCCCTCCCTAACAGCGCTGTGGGTGTACCTACACCACAGGGACAAATTCCTGGAACACCCTCCCTAACAGCACTGTGGGTGTACCTACACCACACGGACAAAATCCTGGAACTCCCTCCCTAACAGCGCTGTGGATGTACCTACACCACAGGGATAAATTCCTGGAACACCCTCCCTAACAGCACTGTGGGTGTACCTACACCACAGGGACAAAATCCTGGAACTCCCTCCCTAACAGCGCCGTGGGTGTACCTACACCACAGGGGACAAAATCCTGGAACTCCCTCCCTAACAGCGCTGTGGGTGTACCTACACCACAGGGACAAAATCCTGGAACTCCCTCCCTAACATCACTGTGGATGTACCTACACCACACGGACAAAATCCAGGAACTCCCTCCCTAACAGCACTGTGGGTGTACCTACACCACACGGACAAAATGCTGGAACTCCCTCCCTAACAGCGCTGTGGGTGTACCTACACCACAGGGGACAAAATCCTGGAACTCCCTCCCTAACAGCTACCTACACCACAGGGGACAATATCCTGGAACTCCCTCCCTAACAGCACTGTGGGTGTACCTACACCACAGGGACAATATCTTGGAACTCCTCTCCCTAACAGCGTTGTGGGTGTACCTACACCACAGGGACAAAATCCTGGAACTCCCTCCCTAACAGCACTGTGGGTGTACCTACACCACAGGGACAAAATCCTGGAACTCCATCCCTAACAGCGCCGTGGGTGTACCTACACCACAGGGACAAAATCCTGGAACTCCCTCCCTAACAGCACTGTGGGTGTACCTACATCACAGGGGACAAAATCCTGGAACTCCCTCCCTAACAGCACTGTGGGTGTACCTACACCACAGGGAACAAAATCCTGGAACTCCCTCCCTAACAGCGCTGTGGGTGTACCTACACCACAGAGGACAAAATCCTGGAACTCCTTCCCTAACAGCACCGTGGGTGTACCTACACCACAGGGAACAAAATCCTGGAACTCCCTCCCTAACAGCGCCGTCGGTGTACCTACAGCACACAGGGGACAACATCCTGGAACTCCCTCCCTAACAGCGCTGTGGGTGTACCTACACCACAGGGCACAAAATCCTGGAACTCCCTCCCTAACAGCACTGTGGGTGTACCTACACCACAGGGACAAAATCCTGGAACTCCCTCCCTAACAGCGCTGTGGGTGTACCTACACCACAGAGACAAAATCCTGGAACTCCCTCCCTAACAGCACTGTGGGTGTACCTACACCACTGGGACAAAATCCTGGAACTCTCTCCCTAACAGCGCCGTGGGTGTACCTACACCACAGGGACAAAATCCTGGAACTCCCTCCCTAACAGCACTGTGGGTGTACCTACACCACAGGGACAAAATCCTGGAACTCCCTCCCTAACAGCACTGTGGGTGTACCTACACCACAGGAACAAAATCCTGGAACTCCCTCCCTAACAGCACTGTGGGTGTACCTACACCACAGGGACAAAATCCTGGAAATCCCTCCCTAACAGCGCTGTGGGTGTACCTACACCACAGGGACAAAATCCTGGAACTCCCTCCCTAACAGCACTGTGGGTGTACCTACACCACAGGGAACAAAATCCTGGAACTCCCTCCCTTTCAGCGCTGTGGGTGTACCTACACCACAGGGACAAAATCCTGGAACTCCCTCCCGAACAGCACTGTGGGTGTACCTACAACACACAGGGGACAAAATCCTGGAACTCCCTGCCTAACAGCACTGTGGGTGTACCTACACCACAGGGACAAAATCCTGGAACTCCCTCCCTAACAGCACTGTGGGTGTACCTACACCACAGGGACAAAATCCTGGAACTCCCTCCCTAACAGCACTGTGGGTGTACCTACACCACAGGGGACAAAATCCTGGAACTCCCTCCCTAACAGCGCTGTGGGTGTACCTACACCACAGGGACAAAATCCTGGAACTCCCTCCCTAACAGCGCTGTGGGTGTACCTACACCACAGGGACAAAATCCTGGAACTCCCTCCCTAACAGCGCTGTGGGTGTACCTACACCACAGGGGACAAAATCCTGGGACTCCCTCCCTAACAGCGCTGTGGATGTACGTACACCACAGGGACAAAATCCTGGAACTCCCTCCCTAACAGCGCTGTGGGTGTACCTACACCACAGGGACAAAATCCTGGAACGCCCTCCCTAACAGCACTGTGGGCGTACCTACACCTCAGGGACAAAATCCTGGAACTCCCTCCCTAACAGCGCTGTGGATGTACGTACACCACAGGTACAAAATCCTGGAAATCCCTCCCTAACAGCGCTGTGGGTGTACCTACACCACAGGGACAAAATCCTGGAACTCCCTCCCTAACAGCGCTGTGGGTGTACCTACACCACAGGGACAAAATCCTGGAACTCGCTCCCTAACAGCGCTGTGGGTGTACCTACACCACAGGTACAAAATCCTGGAACTCCCACCCTGACAGCACCGTGGGTGTACCTACACCACACGAGTCAAAATCCTGAAACTCCCTCCCTAACAGCGCCCTGTGTGTACCTACACCACTGGGGACAAAATCCTGGAACTCCCTCCCTAACAGCACCGTGGGTGTACCTACACCACAGGGACAAAATCCTGGAACTCCCTCCCTAACAGCACTGTGGGTGTACCTACACCACAGGGACAAAATCCTGGAACTCCCTCCCTAACAGCACCGTGGGTGTACCTACACCACAGGGACAAAATCCTAGAACTCCCTCCCTAACAGCGCTGTGGGTGTACCTACACCACAGGGACAAAATCCTGGAACTCCCTCCCTAACAGCGCTGTGGGTGTACCTACACCACAGGGACAAAATCCTGGAACTCCCTCCCTAACAGCACTGTGGGTGTACCTACACCACAGGGACAAAATCCTGGAAATCCCTCCCTAACAGCGCTGTGGGTGTACCTACACCACAGGGACAAAATCCTGGAACTCCCTCCCTAACAGCCCTGTGGGTGTACCTACACCACAGGGAACAAAATCCTGGAACTCCCTCCCTTACAGCGCTGTGGGTGTACCTACACCACAGGGACAAAGTCCTGGAACTCCCTCCCGAACAGCACTGTGGGTGTACCTACAACAAACAGGGGACAAAATCCTGGAACTCCCTGCCTAACAGCACTGTGGGTGTACCTACACCACAGGGACAAAATCCTGGAACTCCCTCCCTAACAGCGCTGTGGGTGTACCTACACCACAGGGACAAAATCCTGGAACTCCCTCCCTAACAGCGCTGTGGGTGTACCTACACCACAGGGGACAAAATCCTGGGACTCCCTCCCTAACAGCGCTGTGGATATACGTACACCACAGGGACAAAATCCTGGAACTCCCTCCCTAACAGCACTGTGGGTGTACCTACACCTCAGGGACAAAATCCTGGAACTCCCTCCCTAACAGCACTGTGGGTGTACCTACACCACACGAGTCAAAATCCTGGAACTCCCTTGCCTAACAGCGCCCTGTGTGTACCTACACCACTGGGGACAAAATCCTGGAACTCCCTTGCCTAACAGCACTGTGGGTGTACCTACACCACAGGGACAAAATCCTGGAACTCCCTCCCTAACAGCGCTGTGGGTGTACCTACACCACAGGGACAAAATCCTAGAACTCCCTCCCTAACAGCGCTGTGGGTGTACCTACACCACAGGGACAAAATCCTGGAACTCCCTCCCTAACAGCACTGTGGGTGTACCTACACCACAGGGACAAAATCCTGGAACTCCCTCCCTAACAGCACTGTGGGTGTACCTACACCACAGGGGACAAAATCCTGGAACTCCCTCCCTAACAGCACTGTGGGTGTACCTACACCACAGGGACAAAATCCTGGAACTCCCTCCCTAACAGCGCTGTGGGTGTACCTACACCACAGGGGGACAAAATCCTGGAACTCCTTCCCTAACAGCGCCGTTGGTGTACCTACACCACAGGGGACAAAATCCTGGAACTCCCTCCCTAACAGCGCCGTGGGTGTACCTACACCACAGGGACAAAATCCTGGAACTCCCACCCTAACAGCACTGTGGGTGTACCTACACCACAGGGACAAAATCCTGGAACTCCCTCCCTAACAGCGCCGTGGGTGTACCTACACCACACGGGACAAAATCCTGGAACTCCCTCCCTAACAGCGCTGTGGGTGTACCTACACCACAGGGAAAGATCCTGGAAATCCCTCCCTAACAGCGCCGTGGGTGTACCTACACCATAGGGAGAAAATCCTGGAACTCCCTCCCTAACAGCACCGTGGGTGTACCTACACCACAGGGACAAAATCCTGGAACTCCCTCCCTAACAGCACTGTGGGTGTACCTACACCACAGAGGACAAAATCCTGGAACTCCCTCCCAAACAGCACTGTGGGTGTACCTACACCACAGGGACAAAATCCTGGAACTCCCTCCCTAACAGCACTGTGGGTGTACCTACACCACACGGACAAAATCCTGGAACTCCCTCCCTAACAGCGCCGTGGGTGTACCTACACCACAGGGGACAAAATCCTGGAACTCCCTCCCTAACAGCGCTGTGGGTGTACCTACACCACAGGGACAAATTCCTGGAACACCCTCCCTAACAGCACTGTGGGTGTACCTACACCACAGGGACAAAATCCTGGAACTCCCTCCCTAACAGCGCCGTGGGTGTACCTACACCACAGGGGACAAAATCCTGGAACTCCCTCCCTAACAGCGCTGTGGGTGTACCTACACCACAGGGACAAAATCCTGGAACTCCCTCCCTAACATCACTGTGGATGTACCTACACCACACGGACAAAATCCAGGAACTCCCTCCCTAACAGCACTGTGGGTGTACCTACACCACACGGACAAAATGCTGGAACTCCCTCCCTAACAGCGCTGTGGGTGTACCTACACCACAAGGGACAAAATCCTGGAACTCCCTCCCTAACAGCGCTGTGGATGTACCTACACCACAGGGGACAATATCCTGGAACTCCCTCCCTAACAGCACTGTGGGTGTACCTACACCACAGGGACAATATCTTGGAACTCCCTCCCTAACAGCGTTGTGGGTGTACCTACACCACAGGGACAAAATCCTGGAACTCCCTCCCTAACAGCACTGTGGGTGTACCTACACCACAGGGACAAAATCCTGGAACTCCATCCCTAACAGCGCCGTGGGTGTACCTACACCACAGGGACAAAATCCTGGAACTCCCTCCCTAACAGCACTGTGGGTGTACCTACACCACAGGGACAAAATCCTGGAACTCCATCCCTAACAGCGCCGTGGGTGTACCTACACCACAGGGACAAAATCCTGGAACTCCCTCCCTAACAGCGCTGTGGGTGTACCTACACCACAGGGGACAAAATCCTGGAACTCCCTCCCTAACAGCGCTGTGGATGTACCTACACCACAGGGGACAATATCCTGGAACTCCCTCCCTAACAGCACTGTGGGTGTACCTACACCACAGGGACAATATCTTGGAACTCCCTCCCTAACAGCGTTGTGGGTGTACCTACACCACAGGGACAAAATCCTGGAACTCCCTCCCTAACAGCACTGTGGGTGTACCTACACCACAGGGACAAAATCCTGGAACTCCATCCCTAACAGCGCCGTGGGTGTACCTACACCACAGGGACAAAATCCTGGAACTCCCTCCCTAACAGCACTGTGGGTGTACCTACATCACAGGGGACAAAATCCTGGAACTCCCTCCCTAACAGCACTGTGGGTGTACCTACACCACAGGGAACAAAATCCTGGAACTCCCTCCCTAACAGCGCTGTGGGTGTACCTACACCACAGAGGACAAAATCCTGGAACTCCTTCCCTAACAGCACCGTGGGTGTACCTACACCACAGGGAACAAAATCCTGGAACTCCCTCCCTAACAGCGCCGTCGGTGTACCTACAGCACACAGGGGACAACATCCTGGAACTCCCTCCCTAACAGCGCTGTGGGTGTACCTACACCACAGGGCACAAAATCCTGGAACTCCCTCCCTAACAGCACTGTGGGTGTACCTACACCACAGGGACAAAATCCTGGAACTCCCTCCCTAACAGCGCTGTGGGTGTACCTACACCACAGAGACAAAATCCTGGAACTCCCTCCCTAACAGCACTGTGGGTGTACCTACACCACTGGGACAAAATCCTGGAACTCTCTCCCTAACAGCGCCGTGGGTGTACCTACACCACAGGGACAAAATCCTGGAACTCCCTCCCTAACAGCACTGTGGGTGTACCTACACCACAGGGACAAAATCCTGGAACTCCCTCCCTAACAGCACTGTGGGTGTACCTACACCACAGGAACAAAATCCTGGAACTCCCTCCCTAACAGCACTGTGGGTGTACCTACACCACAGGGACAAAATCCTGGAAATCCCTCCCTAACAGCGCTGTGGGTGTACCTACACCACAGGGACAAAATCCTGGAACTCCCTCCCTAACAGCACTGTGGGTGTACCTACACCACAGGGAACAAAATCCTGGAACTCCCTCCCTTACAGCGCTGTGGGTGTACCTACACCACAGGGACAAAATCCTGGAACTCCCTCCCGAACAGCACTGTGGGTGTACCTACAACACACAGGGGACAAAATCCTGGAACTCCCTGCCTAACAGCACTGTGGGTGTACCTACACCACAGGGACAAAATCCTGGAACTCCCTCCCTAACAGCACTGTGGGTGTACCTACACCACAGGGACAAAATCCTGGAACTCCCTCCCTAACAGCACTGTGGGTGTACCTACACCACAGGGGACAAAATCCTGGAACTCCCTCCCTAACAGCGCTGTGGGTGTACCTACACCACAGGGACAAAATCCTGGAACTCCCTCCCTAACAGCGCTGTGGGTGTACCTACACCACAGGGACAAAATCCTGGAACTCCCTCCCTAACAGCGCTGTGGGTGTACCTACACCACAGGGGACAAAATCCTGGGACTCCCTCCCTAACAGCGCTGTGGATGTACGTACACCACAGGGACAAAATCCTGGAACTCCCTCCCTAACAGCGCTGTGGGTGTACCTACACCACAGGGACAAAATCCTGGAACGCCCTCCCTAACAGCACTGTGGGCGTACCTACACCTCAGGGACAAAATCCTGGAACTCCCTCCCTAACAGCGCTGTGGATGTACGTACACCACAGGTACAAAATCCTGGAAATCCCTCCCTAACAGCGCTGTGGGTGTACCTACACCACAGGGACAAAATCCTGGAACTCCCTCCCTAACAGCGCTGTGGGTGTACCTACACCACAGGGACAAAATCCTGGAACTCGCTCCCTAACAGCGCTGTGGGTGTACCTACACCACAGGTACAAAATCCTGGAACTCCCACCCTGACAGCACCGTGGGTGTACCTACACCACACGAGTCAAAATCCTGAAACTCCCTCCCTAACAGCGCCCTGTGTGTACCTACACCACTGGGGACAAAATCCTGGAACTCCCTCCCTAACAGCACCGTGGGTGTACCTACACCACAGGGACAAAATCCTGGAACTCCCTCCCTAACAGCACTGTGGGTGTACCTACACCACAGGGACAAAATCCTGGAACTCCCTCCCTAACAGCACCGTGGGTGTACCTACACCACAGGGACAAAATCCTAGAACTCCCTCCCTAACAGCGCTGTGGGTGTACCTACACCACAGGGACAAAATCCTGGAACTCCCTCCCTAACAGCGCTGTGGGTGTACCTACACCACAGGGACAAAATCCTGGAACTCCCTCCCTAACAGCACTGTGGGTGTACCTACACCACAGGGACAAAATCCTGGAAATCCCTCCCTAACAGCGCTGTGGGTGTACCTACACCACAGGGACAAAATCCTGGAACTCCCTCCCTAACAGCCCTGTGGGTGTACCTACACCACAGGGAACAAAATCCTGGAACTCCCTCCCTTACAGCGCTGTGGGTGTACCTACACCACAGGGACAAAGTCCTGGAACTCCCTCCCGAACAGCACTGTGGGTGTACCTACAACAAACAGGGGACAAAATCCTGGAACTCCCTGCCTAACAGCACTGTGGGTGTACCTACACCACAGGGACAAAATCCTGGAACTCCCTCCCTAACAGCGCTGTGGGTGTACCTACACCACAGGGACAAAATCCTGGAACTCCCTCCCTAACAGCGCTGTGGGTGTACCTACACCACAGGGGACAAAATCCTGGGACTCCCTCCCTAACAGCGCTGTGGATATACGTACACCACAGGGACAAAATCCTGGAACTCCCTCCCTAACAGCACTGTGGGTGTACCTACACCTCAGGGACAAAATCCTGGAACTCCCTCCCTAACAGCACTGTGGGTGTACCTACACCACACGAGTCAAAATCCTGGAACTCCCTTGCCTAACAGCGCCCTGTGTGTACCTACACCACTGGGGACAAAATCCTGGAACTCCCTTGCCTAACAGCACTGTGGGTGTACCTACACCACAGGGACAAAATCCTGGAACTCCCTCCCTAACAGCGCTGTGGGTGTACCTACACCACAGGGACAAAATCCTAGAACTCCCTCCCTAACAGCGCTGTGGGTGTACCTACACCACAGGGACAAAATCCTGGAACTCCCTCCCTAACAGCACTGTGGGTGTACCTACACCACAAGGACAAAATCCTGGAACTCCCTCCCTAACAGCGCTGTGGGTGTACCTACACCACAGGGGGACAAAATCCTGGAACTCCTTCCCTAACAGCGCCGTTGGTGTACCTACACCACAGGGGACAAAATCCTGGAACTCCCTCCCTAACAGCGCCGTGGGTGTACCTACACCACAGGGACAAAATCCTGGAACTCCCACCCTAACAGCACTGTGGGTGTACCTACACCACAGGGACAAAATCCTGGAACTCCCTCCCTAACAGCGCCGTGGGTGTACCTACACCACACGGGACAAAATCCTGGAACTCCCTCCCTAACAGCGCTGTGGGTGTACCTACACCACAGGGAAAGATCCTGGAAATCCCTCCCTAACAGCGCCGTGGGTGTACCTACACCATAGGGAGAAAATCCTGGAACTCCCTCCCTAACAGCACCGTGGGTGTACCTACACCACAGGGACAAAATCCTGGAACTCCCTCCCTAACAGCACTGTGGGTGTACCTACACCACAGAGGACAAAATCCTGGAACTCCCTCCCAAACAGCACTGTGGGTGTACCTACACCACAGGGACAAAATCCTGGAACTCCCTCCCTAACAGCACTGTGGGTGTACCTACACCACACGGACAAAATCCTGGAACTCCCTCCCTAACAGCGCCGTGGGTGTACCTACACCACAGGGACAAAATCCTGGAACTCCCTCCCTAACAGCGCTGTGGGTGTACCTACACCACAGGGACAAATTCCTGGAACACCCTCCCTAACAGCACTGTGGGTGTACCTACACCACAGGGACAAAATCCTGGAACTCCCTCCCTAACAGCGCCGTGGGTGTACCTACACCACAGGGGACAAAATCCTGGAACTCCCTCCCTAACAGCGCTGTGGGTGTACCTACACCACAGGGACAAAATCCTGGAACTCCCTCCCTAACATCACTGTGGATGTACCTACACCACACGGACAAAATCCAGGAACTCCCTCCCTAACAGCACTGTGGGTGTACCTACACCACACGGACAAAATGCTGGAACTCCCTCCCTAACAGCGCTGTGGGTGTACCTACACCACAAGGGACAAAATCCTGGAACTCCCTCCCTAACAGCGCTGTGGATGTACCTACACCACAGGGGACAATATCCTGGAACTCCCTCCCTAACAGCACTGTGGGTGTACCTACACCACAGGGACAATATCTTGGAACTCCCTCCCTAACAGCGTTGTGGGTGTACCTACACCACAGGGACAAAATCCTGGAACTCCCTCCCTAACAGCACTGTGGGTGTACCTACACCACAGGGACAAAATCCTGGAACTCCATCCCTAACAGCGCCGTGGGTGTACCTACACCACAGGGACAAAATCCTGGAACTCCCTCCCTAACAGCACTGTGGGTGTACCTACACCACAGGGGACAAAATCCTGGAACTCCCTCCCTAACAGCACTGTGGGTGTACCTACACCACAGGGAACAAAATCCTGGAACTCCCTCCCTAACAGCGCTGTGGGTGTACCTACACCACAGAGGACAAAATCCTGGAACTCCCTCCCTAACAGCACCGTGGGTGTACCTACACCACAGGGAACAAAATCCTGGAACTCCCTCCCTAACAGCGCCGTCGGTGTACCTACAGCACACAGGGGACAACATCCTGGAACTCCCTCCCTAACAGCGCTGTGGGTGTACCTACACCACAGGGCACAAAATCCTGGAACTCCCTCCCTAACAGCACTGTGGGTGTACCTACACCACAGGGACAAAATCCTGGAACTCCCTCCCTAACAGCACCGTGGTTGTACCTACACCACAGGGACAAAATCCTGGAACTCCCTCCCTAACAGCACTGTGGGTGTACCTACACCACAGGGACAAAATCCTGGAACTCCCTCCCTAACAGCACCGTGGTTGTACCTACACCACAGGGACAAAATCCTGGAACTCCCTCCCTAACAGCACTGTGGGTGTACCTACAGCACACAGGGGACAACATCCTGGAACTCCCTCCCTAACAGCGCTGTGGGTGTACCTACACCACAGAGACAAAATCCTGGAACTCCCTCCCTAACAGCACTGTGGGTGTACCTACACCACTGGGACAAAATCCTGGAACTCTCTCCCTAACAGCGCCGTGGGTGTACCTACACCACAGGGACAAAATCCTGGAACTCCCTCCCTAACAGCACTGTGGGTGTACCTACACCACAGGGACAAAATCCTGGAACTCCCTCCATAACAGCACTGTGGGTGTACCTACACCACAGGAACAAAATCCTGGAACTCCCTCCCTAACAGCACTGTGGGTGTACCTACACCACAGGGACAAAATCCTGGAAATCCCTCCCTAACAGCGCTGTGGGTGTACCTACACCACAGGGACAAAATCCTGGAACTCCCTCCCTAACAGCCCTGTGGGTGTACCTACACCACAGGGAACAAAATCCTGGAACTCCCTCCCTTACAGCGCTGTGGGTGTACCTACACCACAGGGACAAAATCCTGGAACTCCCTCCCTAACAGCGCTGTGGGTGTACCTACACCACAGGGACAAAATCCTGGAACTCGCTCCCTAACAGCGCTGTGGGTGTACCTACACCACAGGTACAAAATCCTGGAACTCCCACCCTGACAGCACCGTGGGTGTACCTACACCACACGAGTCAAAATCCTGGAACTCCCTTGCCTAACAGCGCCCTGTGTGTACCTACACCACAGGGACAAAATCCTGGAACTCCCTCCCTAACAGCACTGTGGGTGTACCTACACCACAGGGACAAAATCCTGGAACTCCCTCCCTAACAGCCATGTGGGTGTACCTACACCACAGGGACAAAATCCTGGAACTCCCTCCCTAACAGCACCGTGGGTGTACCTACACCACAGGGACAAAATCCTAGAACTCCCTCCCTAACAGCGCTGTGGGTGTACCTACACCACAGGGACAAAATCCTGGAACTCCCTCCCTAACAGCGCTGTGGGTGTACCTACACCACAGGGACAAAATCCTGGAACTCCCTCCCTAACAGCACTGTGGGTGTACCTACACCACAGGGACAAAATCCTGGAAATCCCTCCCTAACAGCGCTGTGGGTGTACCTACACCACAGGGACAAAATCCTGGAACTCCCTCCCTAACAGCCCTGTGGGTGTACCTACACCACAGGGAACAAAATCCTGGAACTCGCTCCCTTACAGCGCTGTGGGTGTACCTACACCACAGGGACAAAGTCCTGGAACTCCCTCCCGAACAGCACTGTGGGTGTACCTACAACAAACAGGGGACAAAATCCTGGAACTCCCTGCCTAACAGCACTGTGGGTGTACCTACACCACAGGGACAAAATCCTGGAACTCCCTCCCTAACAGCGCTGTGGGTGTACCTACACCACAGGGACAAAATCCTGGAACTCCCACCCTAACAGCACTGTGGGTGCACCTACACCACAGGGACAAAATCCTGGAACTCCCTCCCTAACAGCGCCGTGGGTGTACCTACACCACAGGGACAAAATCCTGGAACTCCCTCCCTAACAGCACTGTGGGTGTACCTACACCACAGGGGACAAAATCCTGGAACTCCCTCCCTAACAGCGCTGTGGGTGTACCTACACCACAGGGACAAAATCCTGGAACTCCCTCCCTAACAGCGCTGTGGGTGTACCTACACCACAGGGACAAAATCCTGGAACTCCCTCCCTAACAGCGCTGTGGGTGTACCTACACCACAGGGGACAAAATCCTGGGACTCCCTCCCTAACAGCGCTGTGGATGTACGTACACCACAGGGACAAAATCCTGGAACTCCCTCCCTAACAGCGCTGTGGGTGTACCTACACCACAGGGACAAAATCCTGGAACGCCCTCCCTAACAGCACTGTGGGTGTACCTACACCACAGGTACAAAATCCTGGAAATCCCTCCCTAACAGCGCTGTGGGTGTACCTACACCACAGGGACAAAATCCTGGAACTCGCTCCCTAACAGCGCTGTGGGTGTACCTACACCACAGGGACAAAATCCTGGAACTCGCTCCCTAACAGCGCTGTGGGTGTACCTACACCACAGGGATAAAATCCTGGAACTCCCTCCCTAACAGCACTGTGGGTGTACCTACACCACAGGTACAAAATCCTGGAACTCCCACCCTGACAGCACCGTGGGTGTACCTACACCACACGAGTCAAAATCCTGGAACTCCCTCCCTAACAGCACTGTGGGTGTACCTACACCACAGGGACAAAATCCTGGAACTCCCTCCCTAACAGCGCTGTGGGTGTACCTACACCACAGGGGGACAAAATCCTGGAACTCCCACCCTAACAGCACTGTGGGTGTACCTACACCACAGGGACAAAATCCTGGAACTCCCTCCCTAACAGCGCCGTGGGTGTACCTACACCACAGGGAAAGATCCTGGAAATCCCTCCCTAACAGCGCCGTGGGTGTACCTACACCATAGGGAGAAAATCCTGGAACTCCCTCCCTAACAGCACTGTGGGTGTACCTACACCACAGGGACAAAATCCTGGAACTCCCTCCCTAACAGCACTGTGGGTGTACCTACACCACAGAGGACAAAATCCTGGAACTCCCTCCCAAACAGCACTGTGGGTGTACCTACACCACAGGGACAAAATCCTGGAACTCCCTCCCTAACAGCACTGTGGGTGTACCTACACCACACGGACAAAATCCTGGAACTCCCTCCCTAACAGCGCCGTGGGTGTACCTACACCACAGGGACAAAATCCTGGAACTCCCTCCCTAACAGCGCTGTGGGTGTACCTACACCACAGGGACAAATTCCTGGAACACCCTCCCTTACAGCACTGTGGGTGTACCTACACCACACGGACAAAATCCTGGAACTCCCTCCCTAACAGCGCTGTGGATGTACCTACACCACAGGGACAAAATCCTGGAACTGCCTCCCTAACAGCGCTGTGGGTGTACCTACTCCACAGGGATAAATTCCTGGAACACCCTCCCTAACAGCACTGTGGGTGTACCTGCACCACAGGGACAAAATCCTGGAACTCCCTCCCTAACAGCGCCGTGGGTGTACCTACACCACAGGGGACAAAATCCTGGAACTCCCTCCCTAACAGCGCTGTGGGTGTACCTACACCACAGGGACAAAATCCTGGAACTCCCTCCCTAACATCACTGTGGATGTACCTACACCACACGGACAAAATCCAGGAACTCCCTCCCTAACAGCACTGTGGGTGTACCTACACCACACGGACAAAATGCTGGAACTCCCTCCCTAACAGCGCTGTGGGTGTACCTACACCACAGGGGACAAAATCCTGGAACTCCCTCCCTAACAGCGCTGTGGATGTACCGACACCACAGGGGACAATATCCTGGAACTCCCTCCCTAACAGCGCTGTGGGTGTACCTACACCACAGGGACAAAATCCTGGAACTCCCTCCCTAACAGCACTGTGGGTGTACCTACACCACAGGGACAAAATCCTGGAACTCCATCCCTAACAGCGCCGTGGGTGTACCTACACCACAGGGACAAAATCCTGGAACTTTTCCTCCCTAACAGCACTGTGGGTGTACCTACACCACAGGGACAAAATCCTGGAACTCCCTCCCTAACAGCACCGTGGTTGTACCTACACCACAGGGACAAAATCCTGGAACTCCCTCCTAACAGCACTGTGGGTGTACCTACAGCACACAGGGGACAACATCCTGGAACTCCCTCCCTAACAGCGCTGTGGGTGTACCTACACCACAGAGACAAAATCCTGGAACTCCCTCCTAACAGCACTGTGGGTGTACCTACACCACTGGGACAAAATCCTGGAAATCTCTCCCTAACAGCGCCGTGGGTGTACCTACACCACAGGGACAAAATCCTGGAACTCCCTCCCTAACAGCACTGTGGGTGTACCTACACCACAGGGACAAAATCCTGGAACTCCCTCCCTAACAGCACTGTGGGTGTACCTACACCACAGGAACAAAATCCTGGAACTCCCTCCCTAACAGCACTGTGGGTGTACCTACACCACAGGGACAAAATCCTGGAAATCCCTCCCTAACAGCGCTGTGGGTGTACCTACACCACAGGGACAAAATCCTGGAACTCCCTCCCTAACAGCCCTGTGGGTGTACCTACACCACAGGGAACAAAATCCTGGAACTCCCTCCCTTACAGCGCTGTGGGTGTACCTACACCACAGGGACAAAATCCTGGAACTCCCTCCCGAACAGCACTGTGGGTGTACCTACAACACACAGGGGACAAAATCCTGGAACTCCCTGCCTAACAGCACTGTGGGTGTACCTACACCACAGGGACAAAATCCTGGAACTCCCTCCCTAACAGCGCCGTGGGTGTACCTACACCACAGGGACAAAATCCTGGAACTCCCTCCCTAACAGCACTGTGGGTGTACCTACACCACAGGGACAAAATCCTGGAACTCCCTCCCTAACAGCGCTGTGGGTGTACCTACACCACAGGGGACAAAATCCTGGAACTCCCTCCCTAACAGCGCTGTGGGTGTACCTACACCACAGGGACAAAATCCTGGAACTCGCTCCCTAACAGCGCTGTGGGTGTACCTACACCACAGGGACAAAATCCTGGAACTCCCTCCCTAACAGCGCTGTGGGTGTACCTACACCACAGGGGACAAAATCCTGGGACTCCCTCCCTAACAGCGCTGTGGATGTACGTACACCACAGGGACAAAATCCTGGAACTCCCTCCCTAACAGCGCTGTGGGTGTACCTACACCACAGGGACAAAATCCTGGAACGCCCTCCCTAACAGCACTGTGGGTGTACCTACACCTCAGGGACAAAATCCTGGAACTCCCTCCCTAACAGCGCTGTAGGTGTACCTACACCACAGGTACAAAACCCTGGAACTCCCTCCCTAACAGCACTGTGGGTGTACCTACACCACAGGGACAAAATCCTGGAACTCCCTCCCTAACAGCGCTGTGGGTTTACCTACACCACAGGGACAAAATCCTGGAACTCGCTCCCTAACAGCGCTGTGGGTGTACCTACACCACAGGTACAAAATCCTGGAACTCCCACCCTGACAGCACCGTGGGTGTACCTACACCACACGAGTCAAAATCCTGGAACTCCCTTGCCTAACAGCGCCCTGTGTGTACCTACACCACTGGGGACAAAATCCTGGAACTCCCTCCCTAACAGCACCGTGGGTGTACCTACACCACAGGGACAAAATCCTGGAACTCCCTCCCTAACAGCACTGTGGGTGTACCTACACCACAGGGACAAAATCCTGGAACTCCCTCCCTAACAGCACCGTGGGTGTACCTACACCACAGGGACAAAATCCTAGAACTCCCTCCCTAACAGCGCTGTGGGTGTACCTACACCACAGGGACAAAATCCTGGAACTCCCTCCCTAACAGCGCTGTGGGTGTACCTACACCACAGGGACAAAATCCTGGAACTCCCTCCCTAACAGCACTGTGGGTGTACCTACACCACAGGGACAAAATCCTGGAAATCCCTCCCTAACAGCGCTGTGGGTGTACCTACACCACAGGGACAAAATCCTGGAACTCGCTCCCTAACAGCGCTGTGGGTGTACCTACACCACAGGTACAAAATCCTGGAACTCCCACCCTGACAGCACCATGGGTGTACCTACACCACACGAGTCAAAATCCTGGAACTCCCTTGCCTAACAGCGCCCTGTGTGTACCTACACCACTGGGGACAAAATCCTGGAACTCCCTCCCTAACAGCACTGTGGGTGTACCTACACCACAGGGACAAAATCCTGGAACTCCCTCCCTAACAGCACTGAGGGTGTACCTACACCACAGGGACAAAATCCTGGAACTCCCTCCCTAACAGCACCGTGGGTGTACCTACACCACAGGGGACAAAATCCTGGAACTCCCTCCCTAACAGCACTGTGGGTGTACCTACACCACAGGGACAAAATCCTAGAACTCCCTCCCTAACAGCGCTGTGGGTGTACCTACACCACAGGGACAAAATCCTGGAACTCCCTCCCTAACAGCGCTGTGGGTGTACCTACACCACAGGGACAAAATCCTGGAACTCCCTCCCTAACAGCGCTGTGGGTGTACCTACACCACAGGGACAAACTCCTAGAACTCCCTCCCTAACAGCGCTGTGGGTGTACCTACACCACAGGGACAAAATCCTGGAACTCCCTCCCTAACAGCACTGTGGGTGTACCTACACCACAGGGACAAAATCCTGGAACTCCCTCCCTAACAGCACTGTGGGTGTACCTACACCACAGGGGACAAAATCCTGGAACTCCCTCCCTAACAGCACTGTGGGTGTACCTACACCACAGGGACAAAATCCTGGAACTCCCTCCCTAACAGCGCTGTGGGTGTACCTACACCACAGGGGGACAGAATCCTGGAACTCCTTCCCTAACAGCGCCGTGGGTGTACCTACACCACAGGGGACAAAATCCTGGAACTCCCTCCCTAACAGCGCCGTGGGTGTACCTACACCACAGGGACAAAATCCTGGAACTCCCACCCTAACAGCACTGTGGGTGTACCTACACCACAGGGACAAAATCCTGGAACTCCCTCCCTAACAGCGCCGTGGGTGTACCTACACCACACGGGACAAAATCCTGGAACTCCCTCCCTAACAGCGCTGTGGGTGTACCTACACCACAGGGAAAGATCCTGGAAATCCCTCCCTAACAGCGCCGTGGGTGTACCTACACCACAGGGACAAAATCCTGGAACTCGCTCCCTAACAGCACCGTGGGTGTACCTACACCACAGGGGACAAAATCCTGGAACTCCCTCCCTAACAGCGCTGTGGGTGTACCTACACCACAGAGACAAAATCCTGGAACTCCCTCCCTAACAGCACTGTGGGTGTACCTACACCACTGGGACAAAATCCTGGAAATCTCTCCCTAACAGCGCCGTGGGTGTACCTACACCACAGGGACAAAATCCTGGAACTCCCTCCCTAACAGCACTGTGGGTGTACCTACACCACAGGGACAAAATCCTGGAACTCCCTCCCTAACAGCACTGTGGGTGTACCTACACCACAGGAACAAAATCCTGGAACTCCCTCCCTAACAGCACTGTGGGTGTACCTACACCACAGGGACAAAATCCTGGAAATCCCTCCCTAACAGCGCTGTGGGTGTACCTACACCACAGGGACAAAATCCTGGAACTCCCTCCCTAACAGCCCTGTGGGTGTACCTACACCACAGGGAACAAAATCCTGGAACTCCCTCCCTTACAGCGCTGTGGGTGTACCTACACCACAGGGACAAAATCCTGGAACTCCCTCCCGAACAGCACTGTGGGTGTACCTACAACACACAGGGGACAAAATCCTGGAACTCCCTGCCTAACAGCACTGTGGGTGTACCTACACCACAGGGACAAAATCCTGGAACTCCCTCCCTAACAGCGCCGTGGGTGTACCTACACCACAGGGACAAAATCCTGGAACTCCCTCCCTAACAGCACTGTGGGTGTACCTACACCACAGGGACAAAATCCTGGAACTCCCTCCCTAACAGCGCTGTGGGTGTACCTACACCACAGGGGACAAAATCCTGGAACTCCCTCCCTAACAGCGCTGTGGGTGTACCTACACCACAGGGACAAAATCCTGGAACTCGCTCCCTAACAGCGCTGTGGGTGTACCTACACCACAGGGACAAAATCCTGGAACTCCCTCCCTAACAGCGCTGTGGGTGTACCTACACCACAGGGGACAAAATCCTGGGACTCCCTCCCTAACAGCGCTGTGGATGTACGTACACCACAGGGACAAAATCCTGGAACTCCCTCCCTAACAGCGCTGTGGGTGTACCTACACCACAGGGACAAAATCCTGGAACGCCCTCCCTAACAGCACTGTGGGTGTACCTACACCTCAGGGACAAAATCCTGGAACTCCCTCCCTAACAGCGCTGTAGGTGTACCTACACCACAGGTACAAAACCCTGGAACTCCCTCCCTAACAGCACTGTGGGTGTACCTACACCACAGGGACAAAATCCTGGAACTCCCTCCCTAACAGCGCTGTGGGTTTACCTACACCACAGGGACAAAATCCTGGAACTCGCTCCCTAACAGCGCTGTGGGTGTACCTACACCACAGGTACAAAATCCTGGAACTCCCACCCTGACAGCACCGTGGGTGTACCTACACCACACGAGTCAAAATCCTGGAACTCCCTTGCCTAACAGCGCCCTGTGTGTACCTACACCACTGGGGACAAAATCCTGGAACTCCCTCCCTAACAGCACCGTGGGTGTACCTACACCACAGGGACAAAATCCTGGAACTCCCTCCCTAACAGCACTGTGGGTGTACCTACACCACAGGGACAAAATCCTGGAACTCCCTCCCTAACAGCACCGTGGGTGTACCTACACCACAGGGACAAAATCCTAGAACTCCCTCCCTAACAGCGCTGTGGGTGTACCTACACCACAGGGACAAAATCCTGGAACTCCCTCCCTAACAGCGCTGTGGGTGTACCTACACCACAGGGACAAAATCCTGGAACTCCCTCCCTAACAGCACTGTGGGTGTACCTACACCACAGGGACAAAATCCTGGAAATCCCTCCCTAACAGCGCTGTGGGTGTACCTACACCACAGGGACAAAATCCTGGAACTCCCTCCCTAACAGCCCTGTGGGTGTACCTACACCACAGGGAACAAAGTCCTGGAACTCCCTCCCTTACAGCGCTGTGGGTGTACCTACACCACAGGGACAAAGTCCTGGAACTCCCTCCCGAACAGCACTGTGGGTGTACCTACAACAAACGGGGGACAAAATCCTGGAACTCCCTGCCTAACAGCACTGTGGGTGTACCTACACCACAGGGACAAAATCCTGGAACTCCCTCCCTAACAGCGCTGTGGGTGTACCTACACCACAGGGACAAAATCCTGGAACTCCCACCCTAACAGCACTGTGGGTGCACCTACACCACAGGGACAAAATCCTGGAACTCCCTCCCTAACAGCGCCGTGGGTGTACCTACACCACAGGGACAAAATCCTGGAACTCCCTCCCTAACAGCGCTGTGGGTGTACCTACACCACAGGGACAAAATCCTGGAACTCCCTCCCTAACAGCACTGTGCTTGTACCTACACCACAGGGACAAAATCCTGGAACTCCCTCCCTAACAGCACTGTGGGTGTACCTACACCACAGGGGACAAAATCCTGGAACTCCCTCCCTAACAGCGCTGTGGGTGTACCTACACCACAGGGACAAAATCCTGGAACTCCCTCCCTAACAGCGCTGTGGGTGTACCTACACCACAGGGACAAAATCCTGGAACTCCCTCCCTAACAGCGCTGTGGGTGTACCTACACCACAGGGGACAAAATCCTGGGACTCCCTCCCTAACAGCGCTGTGGATGTACGTACACCACAGGGACAAAATCCTGGAACTCCCTCCCTAACAGCGCTGTGGGTGTACCTACACCACAGGGACAAAATCCTGGAACGCCCTCCCTAACAGCACTGTGGGTGTACCTACACCTCAGGGACAAAATCCTGGAACTCCCTCCCTAACAGCGCTGTGGGTGTACCTACACCACAGGTACAAAATCCTGGAAATCCCTCCCTAACAGCGCTGTGGGTGTACCTACACCACAGGGACAAAATCCTGGAACTCCCTCCCTAACAGCGCTGTGGGTGTACCTACACCACAGGGACAAAATCCTGGAACTCGCTCCCTAACAGCGCTGTGGGTGTACCTACACCACAGGTACAAAATCCTGGAACTCCCACCCTGACAGCACCATGGGTGTACCTACACCACACGAGTCAAAATCCTGGAACTCCCTTGCCTAACAGCGCCCTGTGTGTACCTACACCACTGGGGACAAAATCCTGGAACTCCCTCCCTAACAGCACTGTGGGTGTACCTACACCACAGGGACAAAATCCTGGAACTCCCTCCCTAACAGCACTGAGGGTGTACCTACACCACAGGGACAAAATCCTGGAACTCCCTCCCTAACAGCACCGTGGGTGTACCTACACCACAGGGGACAAAATCCTGGAACTCCCTCCCTAACAGCACTGTGGGTGTACCTACACCACAGGGACAAAATCCTAGAACTCCCTCCCTAACAGCGCTGTGGGTGTACCTACACCACAGGGACAAAATCCTGGAACTCCCTCCCTAACAGCGCTGTGGGTGTACCTACACCACAGGGACAAAATCCTGGAACTCCCTCCCTAACAGCGCTGTGGGTGTACCTACACCACAGGGACAAACTCCTAGAACTCCCTCCCTAACAGCGCTGTGGGTGTACCTACACCACAGGGACAAAATCCTGGAACTCCCTCCCTAACAGCACTGTGGGTGTACCTACACCACAGGGACAAAATCCTGGAACTCCCTCCCTAACAGCACTGTGGGTGTACCTACACCACAGGGGACAAAATCCTGGAACTCCCTCCCTAACAGCACTGTGGGTGTACCTACACCACAGGGACAAAATCCTGGAACTCCCTCCCTAACAGCGCTGTGGGTGTACCTACACCACAGGGGGACAGAATCCTGGAACTCCTTCCCTAACAGCGCCGTGGGTGTACCTACACCACAGGGGACAAAATCCTGGAACTCCCTCCCTAACAGCGCCGTGGGTGTACCTACACCACAGGGACAAAATCCTGGAACTCCCACCCTAACAGCACTGTGGGTGTACCTACACCACAGGGACAAAATCCTGGAACTCCCTCCCTAACAGCGCCGTGGGTGTACCTACACCACACGGGACAAAATCCTGGAACTCCCTCCCTAACAGCGCTGTGGGTGTACCTACACCACAGGGAAAGATCCTGGAAATCCCTCCCTAACAGCGCCGTGGGTGTACCTACACCACAGGGACAAAATCCTGGAACTCCCTCCCTAACAGCACCGTGGGTGTACCTACACCACAGGGGACAAAATCCTGGAACTCCCTCCCTAACAGCGCTGTGGGTGTACCTACACCACAGGGTACAAAATCCTGGAACTCCCTCCCTAACAGCACTGTGGGTGTACCTACACCACAGGGACAAAATCCTGGAACTCCCTCCCTAACAGCACTGTGGGTGTGCCTACACCACAGGTACAAAATCCTGGAACTCCCTCCCTAACAGCGCCGTGGGTGTACCTACACCACAGGGACAAATTCCTGGAACTCCCTCCCTAACAGCACTGTGGGTGTACCTACACCACAGGGGACAAAATCCTGGAACTCCCTCCCTAACAGCGCTGTGGGTGTACCTACACCGCAGGACAAAATCCTGGAACTCCCTCCCTAACAGCGCTGTGGGTTTACCTACACCACAGGGACAAAATCCTGGAACTCCCTCCCTAACAGCACTGTGGGTGTACCTACACCACAGGGACAAAATCCTGGAACTCCCTCCCTAACAGCACTGTGGGTGTACCTACACCACACGGGACAAAATCCTGGAACTCCCTCCCTCACAGCGCTGTGGGTGTACCTACACCACAGGGACAAAATCCTGGAACTCCCTCCCTAACAGCACTGTGGGTGTACCTACACCACAGGGACAAAATCCTGGAACTCCCTCCCTAACAGCACTGTGGGTGTACCTACACCACAACGGACAAAATCCTGGAATTCACTCCCTAACAGCACTGTGGGTGTACCTACACCACAGGGGACAAAATCCTGGAATTCACTCCCTAACAGCGCTGTGGGTGTACCTACACCACAGGGGACAAAATCCTGGAACTCCCTCCCTAACAGCACTGTGGGTGTACCTACACCACAGGGACTAAATCCTGGAACTCCCTCCCTAACAGCGCTGTGGGTGTACCTACACCACAGGGACAATTTCCTGGAACTCCCTCCCTAACAGCGCCGTGGCTGTACCTACACCACAGGGGACAAAATCCTGGAACTCCCTCCCTAACAGCACTGTGGGTGTACCTACACCACAGGGACAAAATCCTGGAACTCCCTCCCTAACAGCGCTGTGGGTGTACCTACACCACAGGGACAAAATCCTGGAACTCCCTCCCTAACAGCACTGTGGGTGTACCTACACCACAGGGACAAAATCCTGGAACTCCCTCCCTAACAGCGCCCTGGGTGTACCTACACCACAGGGACAAAATCCTGGAACTCTCTCCCTAACAGCGCCGTGGGTGTACCTACACCACAGGGACAAAATCCTGGAACTCCGTCCCTAACAGCGCCGTGGGTGTACCTACACCACAGGGGACAAAATCCTGGAACTCCCTCCCTAACAGCGCCGTGGGTGTACCTACACCACACGGACAAAATCCTGGAACTCTCTCCCTTACAGCACTGTGGGTGTACCTACACCACAGGGGACAAATCCTGGAACTCCCTCCCTAACAGCGCTGTGGGTGTACCTACACCACAGGGGACAAAATCCTGGAACTCCCTCCCTAACAGCGCTGTGGGTGTACCTACACCACAGGGACAAAATCCTGGAACTCCCTCCCTAACAGCACTGTGGGTGTACCTACACCACAGGGACAAAATCCTGGAACTCCCTCCCTAACAGCGCCCTGGGTGTACCTACACCACAGGGACAAAATCCTGGAACTCCCTCCCTAACAGCGCCGTGGGTGTACCTACACCACACGGACAAAATCCTGGAACTCCCTCCCTAACAGCGCCGTGGGTGTACCTACACCACAGGGACAAAATCCTGGAACTCCGTCCCTAACAGCGCCGTGGGTGTACCTACACCACAGGGGACAAAATCCTGGAACTCCCTCCCTAACAGCGCCGTGGGTGTACCTACACCACACGGACAAAATCCTGGAACTCTCTCCCTTACAGCACTGTGGGTGTACCTACACCACAGGGACAAAATCCTGGAACTCCCTCCCTAACAGCACTGTGGGTGTACCTACACCACAGGGACAAAATCCTGGAACTCCCTCCCTAACAGCGCCGTGGGTGTACCTACACCACACGGACAAAATCCTGGAACTCTCTCCCTAACAGCGCCGTGGCTGTACCTACACCACACGGGTCAAAATCCTGGATCTCCCTCCCTAAGAGCACTGTTTTTGTACCTACACCACACGGACAAAATCCTGGAACTCCCTCCCTAACAGCGCCGTCGGTGTACCTACACCACAGGGACAAAATCCTGGAACTCCCTCCCTTACAGCGCCGTCGGTGTACCTACACCACAGGGACAAATCCTGGAACTCCCTCCCTAACAGCGCCGTGGGTGTACCTACACCACACAGGGGACAAAATCCTGGAACTCCCTCCCTAACAGCGCCGTGGGTGTACCTACACCACAGGGACAAATTCCTGGAACTCCCTCCTAACAGCACTGTGGGTGTACCCACACCACAGGGACAAAATCCTGGAACTCCCTCCCTAACAGCGCTGTGAGTGTACCTACACCGCAGGGACAAAATCCTGGAACTCCCTCCCTAACAGCGCCGTGGGTGTACCTACACCACAGGGACAAAATCCTGGAACTCCTTCCCTAACAGTGCTGTGGGTGTACCTACACTACAGGGACAAATTCCTGGAAGTCCCTCCCTAACAGCGCTGTGGGTGTACCTACACGACAGGGACAAATTCCTGGAACTCCCCCCCTACAGCGCTGTGGGTGTACCTACACCACAGGGACAAAATCCTGGAACTCCCTCCCTAACAGCGCCGTGGGTGTACCTACACCACAGGGACAAAATCCTGGAACTCCCTCCCTAACAGCACTGTGGGTGTACCTACACCACACAGGACAAAACCCTGGAACTCCCTCCCTAACAGCACTGTGGGTGTACCTACACCACAGGGACAAAATCCTGGAACTCCCTCCCTAACATCACTGTGGGTGTACCTACACCACAGGGGACAAATTCCTGGAACTTCCTCCCTAACAGCACTGTGGGTGTACCTACACCACAGGGACAAAATCCTGGAACTCCCTCCCTAACAGCACTGTGGGTGTACCTACACCACAGGGACAAAATCCTGGAACTCCCTCCCTAACAGCACTGTGGGTGTACCTACACCACATGGAAAAAATCCTGGAACTCCCTCCCTAACAGCACTGTGGATGTACCTACACCACACGGACAAAATCCTGGAACTCCCTCCCTAACAGCACTGTGGGTGTACCTACACCACACGGACAAAATCCTGGAACTCCCTCCCTAACAGCGCTGTGGGTGTACCTACACCACAGGGACAAAATCCTGGAACTCCCTCCCTAACAGCACTGTGGGTGTACCTACACCACATGGGACAAAATCCTGGAACTCCCTCCCTAACAGCACTGTGGGTGTACCTACACCACAGGGGCAAAATCCTGGAACTCCCTCCCTAACAGCGCTGTGGGTGTACCTACACCACACGGACAAAATCCTGGAACTCCCTCCCTAACAGCGCTGTGGGTGTACCTACACCACACGGACAAAATCCTGGAACTCCCTCCCTAACAGCACTGTGGGTGTACCTACACCACAGGAACAAAATCCTGGAACTCCCTCCCTTACAGCGCCGTGGGTGTACCTACACCACAGGGACAAAATCCTGGAACTCCCTCCCTAACAGCACTGTGGGTGTACCTACACCACAGGGGACAAAATCCTGGAATTCCCTCCCTAACAGCGTTGTGGGTGTACCTACACCACAGGGGACAAAATCCTGGAACTCCCTCCCTAACAGCGCTGTGGGTGTACCTACACCACAGTGGACAAAATCCTGGAACACCCTCCCTAACAGCACTGTGGGTGTGCCTACACCACAGGGACAAAATCCTGGAACTCCCTCCCTAACAGCGCTGTGGGTGTACCTACACCACAGGGACAAATTCCTGGAACTCCCTCCCTAACAGCACTGTGGGTGTACCTACACCACAGGGGACAAAATCCTGGAACTCCCTCCCTAACAGCGCTGTGGGTGTACCTACACCGCAGGACAAAATCCTGGAACTCCCTCCCTAACAGCGCTGTGGGTTTACCTACACCACAGGGACAAAATCCTGGAACTCCCTCCCTAACAGCACTGTGGGTGTACCTACACCACAGGGACAAAATCCTGGAACTCCCTCCCTAACAGCACTGTGGGTGTACCTACACCACACGGGACAAAAACCTGGAACTCCCTCCCTAACAGCGCTGTGGGTGTACCTACACCACAGGGACAAAATCCTGGAACTCCCTCCCTAACAGCACTGTGGGAGTACCTACACCACACGGACAAAATCCTGGAACTCCCTCCCTAACAGCACTGTGGGTGTACCTACACCACAGGGGACAAAATCCTGGAATTCACTCCCTAACAGCACTGTGGGTGTACCTACACCACAGGGGACAAAATCCTGGAATTCACTCCCTAACAGCGCTGTGGGTGTACCTACACCACAGGGGACAAAATCCTGGAACTCCCTCCCTAACAGCGCTGTGGGTGTACCTACACCACAGGGGACAAAATCCTGGAATTCCCTCCCTAACAGCACTGTGGGTGTACATACACCACAGGGACTAAATCCTGGAACTCCCTCCCTAACAGCGCTGTGGGTGTACCTACACCACAGGGACAATTTCCTGGAACTCCCTCCCTAACAGCGCCGTGGCTGTACCTACACCACAGGGGACAAAATCCTGGAACTCCCTCCCTAACAGCACTGTGGGTGTACCTACACCACAGGGACAAAATCCTGGAACTCCCTCCCTAATAGCGCCGTTGGTGTACCTACACCACAGGGGACAAAATCCTGGAACTCCCTCCCTAACAGCGCCCTGGGTGTACCTACACCACAGGGACAAAATCCTGGAACTCCCTCCCTAACAGCACCGTGGGTGTACCTACACCACAGGGGACAAAATCCTGGAACTCCCTCCCTAACAGCACTGTGGGTGTACCTACAACACAGGGACAAAATCCTGGAACTCCCTCCCTAACAGCACCGTGGGTGTACCTACACCACAGGGGACAAAATCCTGGAACTCCCTCCCTAACAGCACCGTGGGTGTACCTACACCACACGGACATAATCCTGGAACTCCCTCCCTAACAGCACTGTGGATGTACCTACACCACAGGGACATTTCCTGGAACTCCCTCCCTAACAGCGCTGTGGGTGTACCTACACCACAGGGACAAAATCCTGGAACTCCCTCCCTAACAGCGCTGTGGGTGTACCTACACCACAGGGTCAAAATCCTGGAACTCCCTCCCTAACAGCACTGTGGGTGTACCTACACCACAGGGTCAAAATCCTCGAACTCCCTCCCTAACAGCGCCGTGCGTGTACCTACACCACAGGGACAAAATCCTGGAACTCCCTCCTTTACAGCGCCGTGGGTGTACATACCCCACAGGGGACAAAATCCTGGAACTCCCTCCCTAACAGCGCTGTGGGTGTACCTACACCACAGGGACAAAATCCTGGAACTCCCTCCCTAACAGCGCTGTGGGTGTACCTACACCACAGGGACAAAATCCTGGAACTCCCTCCCTAACAGCGCCGTGGGTGTACCTACACCACAGGGACAAAATCCTGGAACTCCATCCCTAACAGCGCTGTGGGTGTACCTACACCACAGGGACAATTTCCTGGTACTCCTTCCCTAACAGCGCTGTGGGTGTACCTACACCACAGGGGACAAAATCCTGGAACTCCCTCCCTAACAGCGCCGTGGGTGTACCTACACCATAGGGGACAAAATCCTGGAATTCCCTCCCTAACAGCGTTGTGGTTGTACCTACACCACAGGGGACAAAATCCTGGAACTCCCTCCCTAACAGCGCTGTGGGTGTACCTACACCACAGGGGACAAAATCCTGGAACACCCTCCCTAACAGCACTGCGGGTGTGCCTACACCACAGGGACAAAATCCTGGAACTCCCTCCCTAACAGCGCCGTGGGTGTACCTACACCACAGGGACAAATTCCTGGAACTCCCTCCCTAACAGCACTGTGGGTGTACCTACACCAGAGGGGACAAAATCCTGGAACTCCCTCCCTAACAGCGCCGTCGGTGTACCTACACCACAGGGACAAAATCCTGGAACTCCCTCCCTAACAGCGCCGTCGGTGTATCTACACCACAGGGACTTATCCTGGAACTCCCTCCCTAACAGCGCCGTGGGTGTACCTACACCACACAGGGGACAAAATCCTGGAACTCCCTCCCTAACAGCGCCGTGGGTGTACCTACACCACAGGGACAAATTCCTGGAACTCCCTCCTAACAGCACTGTGGGTGTACCCACACCACAGGGACAAAATCCTGGAACTCCCTCCCTAACAGCGCTGTGAGTGTACCTACACCGCAGGGACAAAATCCTGGAACTCCCTCCCTAACAGCGCCGTGGGTGTACCTACACCACAGGGACAAAATCCTGGAACTCCTTCCCTAACAGTGCTGTGGGTGTACCTACACTACAGGGACAAATTCCTGGAAGTCCCTCCCTAACAGCGCTGTGGGTGTACCTACACGACAGGGACAAATTCCTGGAACTCCCCCCCTAACAGCGCTGTGGGTGTTCCTACACCACAGGGACAAAATCCTGGAACTCCCTCCCTAACAGCGCCGTGGGTGTACCTACACCACAGGGACAAAATCCTGGAACTCCCTCCCTAACAGCACTGTGGGTGTACCTACACCACACAGGACAAAACCCTGGAACTCCCTCCCTAACAGCACTGTGGGTGTACCTACACCACAGGGACAAAATCCTGGAACTCCCTCCCTAACAGCACTGTGGGTGTACCTACACCACAGGGGACAAATTCCTGGAACTTCCTCCCTAACAGCACTGTGGGTGTACCTACACCACAGGGACAAAATCCTGGAACTCCCTCCCTAACAGCACTGTGGGTGTACCTACACCACACGGACAAAATCCTGGAACTCCCTCCCTAACAGCACTGTGGGTGTACCTACACCACATGGAAAAAATCCTGGAACTCCCTCCCTAACAGCACTGTGGATGTACCTACACCACACGGACAAAATCCTGGAACTCCCTCCATAACAGCACTGTGGGTGTACCTACACCACACGGACAAAATCCTGGAACTCCCTCCCTAACAGCGCTGTGGGTGTACCTACACCACAGGGACAAAATCCTGGAACTCCCTCCCTAACAGCACTGTGGGTGTACCTACACCACATGGGACAAAATCCTGGAGCTCCCTCCCTAACAGCACTGTGGGTGTACCTACACCACAGGGACAAAATCCTGGAACTCCCTCCCTAACAGCGCTGTGGGTGTACCTACACCACACGGACAAAATCCTGGAACTCCCTCCCTAACAGCGCTGTGGGTGTACCTACACCACACGGACAAAATCCTGGAACTCCCTCCCTAACAGCACTGTGGGTGTACCTACACCACAGGAACAAAATCCTGGAACTCCCTCCCTAACAGCGCCGTGGGTGTACCTACACCACAGGGACAAAATCCTGGAACTCCCTCCCTAACAGCACTGTGGGTGTACCTACACCACAGGGGACAAAATCCTTGAATTCCCTCCCTAACAGCGCTGTGGGTGTACCTACACCACAGGGGACAAAATCCTGGAATTACCTCCCTTACAGCGTTGTGGGTGTACCTACACCACAGGGGACAAAATCCTGGAACTCCCTCCCTAACAGCGCTGTGGGTGTACCTACACCACAGGGGACAAAATCCTGGAACACCCTCCCTAACAGCACTGTGGGTGTGCCTACACCACAGGGACAAAATCCTGGAACTCCCTCCCTAACAGCGCCGTGGGTGTACCTACACCACAGGGACAAATTCCTGGAACTCCCTCCCTAACAGCACTGTGGGTGTACCTACACCACAGGGGACAAAATCCTGGAACTCCCTCCCTAACAGCGCTGTGGGTGTACCTACACCGCAGGACAAAATCCTGGAACTCCCTCCCTAACAGCGCTGTGGGTTTACCTACACCACAGGGACAAAATCCTGGAACTCCCTCCCTAACAGCACTGTGGGTGTACCTACACCACAGGGACAAAATCCTGGAACTCCCTCCCTAACAGCACTGTGGGTGTACCTACAGCACACGGGACAAAATCCTGGAACTCCCTCCCTAACAGCGCTGTGGGTGTACCTACACCACAGGGACAAAATCCTGGAACTCCCTCCCTAACAGCACTGTGGGAGTACCTACACCACACGGACAAAATCCTGGAACTCCCTCCCTAACAGCACTGTGGGTGTACCTACACCACAGGGGACAAAATCCTGGAATTCACTCCCTAACAGCACTGTGGGTGTACCTACACCAGAGGGGACAAAATCCTGGAATTCACTCCCTAACAGCGCTGTGGGTGTACCTACACCACAGGGGACAAAATCCTGGAACTCCCTCCCTAACAGCGCTGTGGGTGTACCTACACCACAGGGGACAAAATCCTGGAATTCCCTCCCTAACAGCACTGTGGGTGTACCTACACCACAGGGACTAAATCCTGGAACTCCCTCCCTAACAGCGCTGTGGGTGTACCTACACCACAGGGACAATTTCCTGGAACTCCCTCCCTAACAGCGCCGTGGCTGTACCTACACCACAGGGGACAAAATCCTGGAACTCCCTCCCTAACAGCACTGTGGGTGTACCTACACCACAGGGACAATATCCTGGAACTCCCTCCCTAATAGCGCCGTTGGTGTACCTACACCACAGGGGACAAAATCCTGGAACTCCCTCCCTAACAGCGCCCTGGGTGTACCTACACCACAGGGACAAAATCCTGGAACTCCCTCCCTAACAGCACCGTGGGTGTACCTACACCACAGGGGACAAAATCCTGGAACTCCCTCCCTAACAGCACTGTGGGTGTACCTACAACACAGGGACAAGATCCTGGAACTCCCTCCCTAACAGCACCGTGGGTGTACCTACACCACAGGGGACAAAATCCTGGAACTCCCTCCCTAACAGCACTGTGGGTGTACCTACACCACAGGGACATTTCCTGGAACTCCCTCCCTAACAGCGCTGTGGGTGTACCTACACCACAGGGACAAAATCCTGGAACTCCCTCCCTAACAGCGCTGTGGGTGTACCTACACCACAGGGTCAAAATCCTGGAACTCCCTCCCTAACAGCACTGTGGGTGTACCTACACCACAGGGTCAAAATCCTCGAACTCCCTCCCTAACAGCGCCGTGCGTGTACCTACACCACAGGGACAAAATCCTGGAACTCCCTCCTTTACAGCGCCGTGGGTGTACCTACACCACAGGGGACAAAATCCTGGAACTCCCTCCCTAACAGCGCTGTGGGTGTACCTACACCACAGGGACAAAATCCTGGAACTCCCTCCCTAACAGTGCTGTGGGTGTACCTACACCGCAGGGACAAAATCCTGGAACTCCCTCCCTAACAGCGCCGTGGGTATACCTACACCACAGGGACAAAATCCTGGAACTCCATCCCTAACAGCGCTGTGGGTGTACCTACACCACAGGGACAAAATCCTGGTACTCCTTCCCTAACAGCGCTGTGGGTGTACCTACACCACAGGGGACAAAATCCTGGAACTCCCTCCCTAACAGCGCCGTGGGTGTACCTACACCACAGGGGACAAAATCCTGGAATTCCCTCCCTAACAGCGTTGTGGGTGTACCTACACCACAGGGGACAAAATCCTGGAACTCCCTCCCTAACAGCGCTGTGGGTGTACCTACACCACAGGGGACAAAATCCTGGAACACCCTCCCTAACAGCACTGTGGGTGTGCCTACACCACAGGGACAAAATCCTGGAACTCCCTCCCTAACAGCGCCGTGGGTGTACCTACACCACAGGGACAAATTCCTGGAACTCCCTCCCTAACAGCACTGTGGGTGTACCTACACCACGGGGACAAAATCCTGGAACTCCCTCCCTAACAGCGCTGTGGGTGTACCTACACCGCAGGACAAAATCCTGGAACTCCCTCCCTAACAGCGCTGTGGGTTTACCTACACCACAGGGACAAAATCCTGGAACTCCCTCCCTAACAGCACTGTGGGTGTACCTACACCACAGGGACAAAATCCTGGAACTCCCTCCCTAACAGCGCCGTGGGTGTACCTACACCACAGGGACAAAATCCTGGAACTCCATCCCTAACAGCGCTGTGGGTGTACCTACACCACAGGGACAAAATCCTGGTACTCCTTCCCTAACAGCGCTGTGGGTGTACCTACACCACAGGGGACAAAATCCTGGAACTCCCTCCCTAACAGCGCCGTGGGTGTACCTACACCACAGGGGACAAAATCCTGGAATTCCCTCCCTAACAGCGTTGTGGGTGTACCTACACCACAGGGGACAAAATCCTGGAACTCCCTCCCTAACAGCGCTGTGGGTGTACCTACACCACAGGGGACAAAATCCTGGAACACCCTCCCTAACAGCACTGTGGGTGTGCCTACACCACAGGGACAAAATCCTGGAACTCCCTCCCTAACAGCGCCGTGGGTGTACCTACACCACAGGGACAAATTCCTGGAACTCCCTCCCTAACAGCACTGTGGGTGTACCTACACCACAGGGGACAAAATCCTGGAACTCCCTCCCTAACAGCGCTGTGGGTGTACCTACACCGCAGGACAAAATCCTGGAACTCCCTCCCTAACAGCGCTGTGGGTTTACCTACACCACAGGGACAAAATCCTGGAACTCCCTCCCTAACAGCACTGTGGGTGTACCTACACCACAGGGACAAAATCCTGGAACTCCCTCCCTAACAGCACTGTGGGTGTACCTACACCACACGGGACAAAATCCTGGAACTCCCTCCCTAACAGCGCTGTGGGTGTACCTACACCACAGGGACAAAATCCTGGAACTCCCTCCCTAACAGCACTGTGGGTGTACCTACACCACAGGGACAAAATCCTGGAACTCCCTCCCTAACAGCGCTGTGGGTGTACCTACACCACAGGGGACAAAATCCTGGAATTCACTCCCTAACAGCACTTTGGGTGTACCTACACCACAGGGGACAAAATCCTGGAATTCACTCCCTAACAGCGCTGTGGGTGTACCTACACCACAGGGGACAAAATCCTGGAACTCCCTCCCTAACAGCACTGTGGGTGTACCTACACCACAGGGACTAAATCCTGGAACTCCCTCCCTAACAGCGCTGTGGGTGTACCTACACCACAGGGACAATTTCCTGGAACTCCCTCCCTAACAGCGCCGTGGCTGTACCTACACCACAGGGGACAAAATCCTGGAACTCCCTCCCTAACAGCACTGTGGGTGTACCTACACCACAGGGACAAAATCCTGGAACTCCCTCCCTAATAGCGCCGTTGGTGTACCTACACCACAGGGGACAAAATCCTGGAACTCCCTCCCTAACAGCGCCGTGGGTGTACCTACACCACAGGGACAAAATCCTGGAACTCCCTCCCTAACAGCGCTGTGGGTGTACCTACACCACAGGGACAAAATCCTGGAACTCCCTCCCTAACAGCACTGTGGGTGTACCTACACCACAGGGACAAAATCCTGGAACTCCCTCCCTAACAGCGCCCTGGGTGTACCTACACCACAGGGACAAAATCCTGGAACTCCCTCCCTAACAGCGCCGTGGGTGTACCTACACCACACGGACAAAATCCTGGAACTCCCTCCCTAACAGCGCCGTGGGTGTACCTACACCACAGGGACAAAATCCTGGAACTCCGTCCCTAACAGCGCCGTGGGTGTACCTACACCACAGGGGACAAAATCCTGGAACTCCCTCCCTAACAGCGCCGTGGGTGTACCTACACCACACGGACAAAATCCTGGAACTCTCTCCCTTGCAGCACTGTGGGTGTACCTACACCACAGGGACAAAATCCTGGAACTCCCTCCCTAACAGCACTGTGGGTGTACCTACACCACAGGGACAAAATCCTGGAACTCTCTCCCTTACAGCACTGTGGGTGTACCTACACCACAGGGACAAATTCCTGGAACTCCCTCCCTTACAGCGCCGTGGGTGTACCTACACCACAGGGACAAAATCCTGGAACTCCGTCCTTAACAGCGCCGTGGGTGTACCTACACCACAGGGGACAAAATCCTGGAACTCCCTCCCTAACAGCGCCGTGGGTGTACCTACACCACACGGACAAAATCCTGGAACTCCCTCCCGATCAGCGCTGTGGGTGTACCTACACCACAGGGACAAAATCCTGGAACTCCCTCCCTAACAGCACTGTGGGTGTACCTACACCACAGGGACAAAATCCTGGAACTCCGTCCCTAACAGCACTGTGGGTGTACCTACACCACAGGGACAAAATCCTGGAACTCCCTCCCTTACAGCGCCGTGGGTGTACCTACACCACAGGGGACAAAATCCTGGAACTCCCTCCCTAACAGCGCCGTGGGTGTACCTACACCACAGGGGCAAAATCCTGGAACTCCCTCCCTAACAGCACTGTGGGTGTACCTACATCACACGGACACAATGCTGGAACTCCCTCCCTAACAGCGCTGTGGGTGTACCTACACCACAGGGACAAAATCCTGGAACTCCCTCCCTAACAGCGCCGTGGGTGTACCTACACCACAGGGGCCTGCTGCAGCTGAAGATGGCAGCTCACGTACCACCACCTTCTCAAGGGGGTAATTAGGGATGGGCAAGGAATGCTTTGTCTGGACAGGGATGCCCACATCCCGTGTATGAATAAGGAAAAATCCAACGCGTGATTTTAACACAACTTAGCGTTGTGTGATTCCAAATGGGGCCAGGATTCATTTATCCCCTATCTATGAACAATTTGGCACACGGGGTGAGTTGCGTTGAGTACTGGACAACGCGGACCAGGGACCCTCATAACTTTATGAACCTCAATTAAATCTTGCCTAAGCCTCCCCTTCCCAGTGCAAACAGCCCCAGGCTTTCCAATAAGAAGATAGAAATTAGGAGCAGGCCATTCAACCCCTCAAGCCTGCTCTGCCATTCTATAAAATCATGGCTGAGGTACTTGAGGCCTTAACCCCACTTTACTGCCTGCTACCTCCCTCCTCCCCCCTCCCCTAACCTCCGTAACCTTCAACTCCCTTGTCAATCAAAACTCTGTCTAACTCAGCCTTAGATATATTCAACAACCCAGGGCTCCACTGCTCTGTGGGGAAGGGAAGTCCACCGACTGACGATGTAAGGAACATACCTTTTCTATTTCTGTTGAGCTGTGGGCTAAAAGTACAATG
>JANJGN010002479.1:67500-69558 GCA_026770705.1 Isurus oxyrinchus
CTATCTGTACCTTCACCCCCACACCCCACCCCCACTAGGGCTAACTGTACCTTCACCCCCACCCCACCCCCACTAGGGTTATCTGTACCTTCACCCCACCCCACCCCCACTAGGGCTATCTGTACCTTCACCCCCACCCCACCCCCACTAGGGCTGTCTGTACCTTCACCCCACCCCCACTAGGGCTATCTGTACCTTCACCCCACCCCCACCCCCACTAGGGTTATCTGTACCTTCACCCCACCCCACCCCACTAGGGCTATCTGTACCTTCACCCCACCCCCACCCCCACTAGGGCTATCTGTACCTTCACCCCACCCCACCCCCACTAGGGTTATCTGTACCTTCACCCCCACCCCCACTAGGGCTATCTGTACCTTCACCCCACCCCCACTAGGGCTATCTGTACCTTCACCCCCACCCCCCACTAGGGCTATCTGTACCTTCACCCCCACCCCACCCCCACTAGGGCTATCTGTACCTTCACCCCACCCCCACCCCCACTAGGGCTATCTGTACCTTCACCCCCACCCCACCCCCACTAGGGCTATCTGTACCTTCACCCCACCCCCACTAGGGCTATCTGTACCTTCACCCCACCCCCACTAGGGCTATCTGTACCTTCACCCCCACCCCCCACTAGGGCTATCTGTACCTTCACCCCCCACCCCCACCCCCACTAGGGCTATCTGTACCTTCACCCCACCCCACCCCCACTAGGGCTATCTGTACCTTCACACCCACCCCACCCCAACTAGGGCTATCTGTACCTTCACCCCCACCCCACCCCCACTAGGGCTATCTGTACCTTCAACCCCACACCCACTAGGGCTATCTGTACCTTCACCCCACCCCCACTAGGGCTATCTGTACCTTCCCCCCACCCCCACTAGGGCTATCTGTACCTTCACCCCCACCCCACTAGGGCTATCTGTACCTTCCCCCCACCCCCACTAGGGCTATCTGTACCTTCACCCCCACCCCACCCCCACTAGGGCTATCTGTACCTTCACCCCACCCCCACCCCCACTAGGGCTATCTGTACCTTCACCCCACCCCCACCCCCACTAGGGCTATCTGTACCTTCACCCCACCCCACCCCCACTAGGGCTATCTGTACCTTCACCCCACCCCCACTAGGGGCTATCTGTACCTTCACCCCACCCCCACTAGGGCTATCTGTACCTTCACCCCACCCCAACCCCACTAGGGCTATCTGTACCTTCACCCCCACCCCACCCCCCACTAGGGCTATCTGTACCTTCACACCCCACCCCACCCCCACTAGGGCTATCTGTACCTTCACACCCCACCCCACCCCCACTAGGGCTATCTGTACTTCACCCCACCCCCACTAGGGCTATCTGTACCTTCACACCCCACCCCACCCCCACTAGGGCTATCTGTACCTTCACCCCACCCCCACTAGGGCTATCTGTACCTTCACCCCCACCCCACCCCCATTAGGGCTATCTGTACCTTCACCCCACCCCCACCCTCACTAGGGCTATCTGTACCTTCACCCCACCCCACCCCCACTAGGCTATCTGTACCTTCACCCCCACCCCCACCCCCACTAGGGCTATCTGTACCTTCACCCACACCCCAACCCCACTAGGGCTATCTGTACCTTCACCCCACCCCCCACTAGGGCTATCTGTACCTTCACCCCCACCCCCACTAGGGCTATCTGTACCTTCACCCCCACCCCACCCCCACTAGGGCTATCTGTACCTTCACCCCCACCCCACCCCCACTAGGGCTATCTGTACCTTCACCCCACCCCACCCCCACTAGGGCTATCTGTACCTTCACCCCACCCCACCCCCACTAGGGCTATCTGTACCTTCACCCCACCCCCACTAGGGCTATCTGTACCTTCACCCCACCCCACCCCCACTAGGGCTATCTGTACCTTCACCCCCACCCCACCCCCACTAGGGCTATCTGTACCTTCACCCCCACCCACCCCACCCAGCCCACACACGCCCCCCGTTCTAGACATAAGCCCCCCCCCCACCCACCCAAACTGGGTAAACATCCTCCCGACACCGACCC